>OX421499.1:12039699-12312199 GCA_949126835.1 Anisus vortex
TATGATCAGTTTAACCCGATGGGTACTTCACTATGTCTTTGACTAAGACTGCTTTTACTGTACGACGTGGCAAATAAGAATATTATAGATATTATTATTGTTCATCGAAGGTGGGCGAAGAGGTACCAAACCATAATACTGCTTCTTCCGCGACCCAAATTTAAACGGAGGTTATAAAAAAAAGTATGGAAACAGTTTTAAGGCCGAAATTACACATTCGTTTAAGCTAGTAAAACACTTAGGTCTACTATAAGTGTTAAAAATATTATTTAAAAAAAACAACATTTATAGACTAAACCATCACTTGAATATATGAGCAGAGCTTACTTGGCAGGATACACTATAAATATATATATTTTTCCTTATAAAAAGATCTAGGTTTAACCATGGGTAAACTTTCTCGACCTAGAAAAGTAAACATTGAAAGAAAGAGAATAAGAAAGAGGGGGAGAGTGAAAGAAGGAGGGAGATATATTTTCTGAATGAACTTATATTATTTGCTCTTGTCTTCCTTATGTATAATTTCACCCTGTTTTCTGTGATGTGCTCGTGGGAGTGATGGGGTATGGGGCGAAATGGGAAGGGGGGGGGGAGAGAAAGGCTCCTCTGCGGCGTCGAGAGCAAAAGGGGGTATGGGGAGGGGGGGCGTTGTCACAATTCTCAGGACTTCAGGTTTATCGGCGATGGGTGGGCTGTACATAGTGCGTGCGAACGTGTGTGTGTGTGTGCGTGAGAGGTGAAAAAACTATTGTACGGGAGCCTGGCGGTGAAATCCTTAATTCAACACCGGGTCAAACTGTTTTAACGTCCTTTTCTTTTATTTCACAAACTTTGAATGAATCAAAACAGGGGAACTGATTCTCTTCTCATTAGAATCACAATGGTGAGTTTATTATATCATTTTTTTTTACACAATAGATTATCTAGTTGTTTGTATTCGATGGGATTGTGTGGCTCAGCCAAAAACAGGTCGATTTTTTATAAAAGTTTTATGACGATATTCTTTTTTTGTTGTTGTTGTTGTTGTTGTTGGTTTAATTCTGTTTTTAATTGAGTTTCTCAAATTATAGATAGGTGCAAAATAGTAAAATGTTTTCAGAGCGAACATAATAATAATAATATTTGTATAGCGCTGCCAACAAACATAATGTAAGCTCAGGGCACAGTTAACATACAACTAAGAACACGGATATAATCTCTAGGCTAAGAAGAAATATAAAGCTAATTGATGATTTAAAACGTTTCAAACATAGGACAAATCAAATAAATGAATGAAGCAATTACCGACCTAACTTAGGCCCCTATAAGTAAGACAGTTGGGGGCAAAATCATGTTATCTAAGGTAAATATTCAAATAATGAGTTTTTAAGTTGTTTGTTAAAGTAACAATAGAGCTTGTTCGCCTTAGTAGAATGAAAAGTAGATTCCACATCTTCGGACCGGATATTGAGAAGGTTCTAAGGCCAACGGTCGTCTATACCAGGAGCGTGCAACATTTTAAGGCTTTGGGCCGCATTTGAAATTTTACACAACAAGACAAAAAATGCAGTCAAAAATTTATTTGCCTTATTAATACAACGAATTTTTTTTTAATTGCCGTTAGAAGATCTTCGAGGGCCACACTAAAGAGCCAGGCGGGCCGTTTTGTGGCCCGCGGGCCGCCTGCTGCACACCACTGTTCTATACAATGCATATTTTCCAAACAGTGAGAACGAGAGATATAGTAGGTCTACACATTTGACGAAGAACTTGCCTTTTTCTCTCAGAACAAATATAATAATACATCAATACATGACAGAGCTTTCTTAGAGATTTTGGCTTCAGCAACACAAGTCAATACATAACGGCCACGTCGCGAAACCGTTGAATCGCCATCGCGTATGTGTCTCGGGTTCGAATCGAATCAGGTCAGGTCCGCAATTAGGTTGGTGTTAATTGTGAGCATCACTGGGACTAGCCGGTCTGGAAAAAAAAGAGGGTTAGGGGTTACCCGGGCATCTGTCGGCAAAAATAAAAGAACGATTGGGGCATGATATTATTCAGCAGACAAATTTTCTGGAGTGGTGGGCAGACGCAAATTATTTTTTTAAAAGTAGGATTAGACAAAAACAAACAAACAACAAATATCAGGAGGTAAAAACAAGCCCCCATCCCCACCCATCACCATGAACTAACTCAGGGGTAGGCAAACGTTCTATGCGTAGGGCCACTTTGACAAATAAAAAACCTATTGGCGGACCGCAAATATATTATTTTGTCCACTTTGTTTGCAGCAACCTATCACAAAAACAATGTATAGATTTTTAAACAATTATTGCAATTTTTTTTGTTTTTATACATTATATTTTACAATATTTATTAATTGGTTGGCAACATTTTAATTTTTGTTTTTTTAAATATCATCTATCAATTGCTTAAATTTAGAAATAAATCGACTAAATGATCGCTACAATTCATGATTTCTAATGAGATGTATGTAAGTGCTTGCAATTTTCGACAAACATAATGGTACATGAAATTCTGTAGAATTTAAGTAAGCTTAAATAAAAATTATAAATTTTTAACAAATATTTCTAAATGCCCTAGAGGACCGCATGACATCAGTTGCCGGGCCGAATGTGGCCCGCGGTTCGTAGTTTGCCCACCCCTGCAGTAAGCAAATAAATTTAATAATATTTTTTTTCATTTATATTGCGCTGCCAAAAAACCTATTATAAGCTCAGATATATAGGCTATATAGGTCAACAACAAATTTATCTAATCACAATAAAAGATATAGCGCCATTTAAAAATCACAAAAACTTTACGAAATAAAACATACGATAGAACAAAATATATTTTAAAGAAAGCAAATATCTCGTGTAGGCTTGTGTTTATTTATCCAAAGACTATAATCAGATAGACCGGTGGCTTTGATATTTAATTTCTGCTATTTAAAACTTGAAACACTTAGTTTCGGAATTCCCGATCGCACTAAGTCCTCTAGACTTCCGGTTTAGTAATTTGCTATGATTTTCTCAATGGAAAATTAAGATTAAAATCGAAAGTTTTATACATCGGAAGACTTTTTAGGCACGTCATTTAGGACAGCGTTATGGGCTGCGCCCGGAAAAAAACAAGTGTTAAGCTCTAAAAATAGAGCAAGCGGTCCATCTCATTATAGTCTTTGATGTACACCGGAAAACTTGAGGACGTATTGAAGGCCGCGCATGCGCAAACTAACCATTCAGCTGTAAAAATATAGCAAGCGGTCCATGTTATTATAGTCTTTGATTTATCATAATACTATGTGTATGTGCCGACACAGTGTTTAACGCTATAATAAAGTAAGTAAACAGGTTAGACTGGTTTCTGCGAATATGTAAGACCACCTGGTGACTGCCAACTCAAATCACTTTACTGACCAAAAGTTGTAAAAGTCTACAATTATTAAAGATAGACCAGAATTATTTTTCATGAATACCTTTTTTTAATTTAATTTTCCATTAATTAACCTTTACTGTAGAACAAAGCCATTTCACTGTTAAAAAATCGTATAATATCCTCGTCAGACCAATATGATCTATAGCAGGGGTCGGCAACAAACGGAACGCGTGCCAGACTTGGCACGCAAAGAGAGAGAATCCTACTTTAGCACACTATTATCAATAGCTTGCCGACCCCTATTCTATAGGACTGTGAAGCAGCGTTTTACAAGTTTCCGCGGCCATTGCCTAACAGGGTTTCGTGTGAAAAGCACGACCTCCAAAATCCGGGAACAAATTCTAGCCTTCACTAGGATTGGAACCCAGGATCATCGGTACGCTAGCTGCAAGACCCGCCGTGCCCAACGCCAGTTCACCGTGTTGTCTATTTTATGGCGTCAGTTTGTTGCCTAAAATTCTCTTCCGTTTTCACTTTATCGTGCCTATGATCATACACAGACAGGTGGACATTGTTGGAAGTTTATTTTTGTGCCAGGACAAATACTAAAAAATTCAGTCAACTTTCAGAAAATCGGGGTAGACGGTTTGTTCACTTTTTCCATTTGGTAAGACGTCAGTAAACTAACGACTGAGATGATTTTGTGGTTCAGTGCGGAAGTGCAAAAACTGGTTTGGTCAAAGATTGGAAAATTAGCGGAAACCTATTAGCCTCCTTTTGTCCAGTGATTTGATCAATAATTGATGCAATAATTCCTAACTTCCATTATTATCATGTACACCGGTTCTACTGGTTAGAATACAGTTCTTTGTCTAGCCGCGCAGTCTAGCGGGTCTTAATCTTAGGCCGGCCCTGGTTAAGTATTATTGAGCTCTGTTGACTGACCAAATCTTCCGTTCATTTTGATAATTCTGCAAATATTTTCAAGTATTTACCCGAACTTCTATTTCTGTACTTTATAATATTAAATAGGGCTTTTTGTTTAAGGGGTAGTGGATATGTAAAGATTAGAAGAGTTGTGGTGTAAGGGTTAAATGATAGCCTTTAAGTAACTGTCCAAATATTACGTTCAGTCTTGGAATATATTTAATGGATTTTCTTATCTTATCTTATACATTACAGACGCTCCTTCTATAAAGAAGAGTATTGCGCCCTACGTTCATCCATGGTCCGAGTCTAGTCTTGCATCCTTATTAATGTTTTAAATGATGTTAAGTTACTGGTTTTCCTGGTTTGTTCAGGCAACCCACTCCATATCCGAACGCCACTAGCGAAGAAATAGTACTGATATGCATTTGTTCTCGCATAAGGGATAAGGAAAGTGTTTTTGTCCTTATGTTTATCTGAGCATTGCAACAGGCTGTTATTGCGATGTATTTCTACCTAGTTATTATATTTCAATATTTTCTATAATGAAGTGTGATTATATTTAAGTCAATTTCAGGCTAGTGATTATATTACAAACTGGTGCTTATTTTCGGAGTATGTCTAAATTTGTTATAGAAGGAAAGGGAGTGGAACTTAAAACAAAAAATGAACTTAAGTTCTGTTTAAGAAACAGATAGGTTGAGGGGGGGGGGGGAGGGTTTAAAGAGCGGAATGTTTGAACATAGCAGACGACCTCACCCCCTACCACCTAAAAAATAAAACAACACCTCCTTCCCAAGCCGTCTGCCAGTCTCCTGTGGGTGTGTCACGCTTTTCCTTGTATCATCAAATGAGAACGCGCCAGCTCCTGTGGTAGATTATGTCAGTTTGCTGTTAAAAGAAACCGTGGCACCCATTTTATCTTCTAAGGTTCCCTGTGATGCGGTCAGTTAAAGGCTTCTCGCATCTCTTCTTTCTTTATATATGTAGCACCTACATCATAATCAGCCCACGAAGTCTTCAAGTTTTCCGCGTGTGTATGTCAACTTAGTCATGGAAGTAGAAGGATTGGTGACTAAAAATTAAACCGCCCCGGACCTTTGTAGTGTAGTATGAAGTGGAAGTTTAGTGAAGAATCACATGCTATTTCAAATGGTCAGTAGTTATCTTATAATAATATGTTACACAATCTTATAAGTTAAACCAAAGACTATAATAAGATGGACCACTTGCTTCAATAGGCCTTTTTCTGCTATTTGATGACTCGACTGACTTCTTTTCGGAATTCCCGACTCCCTTTGTACTGTGCACTTAGGCCTACGTTTTATTTAATGGCTATGATTTTATCAATGAAAAATTAAAAATCGAAAGTTGTATACAGCGGAAACATTTGGGCAAACGTAGGAGCGTAGAAGTCATTTAAGACAGCCTTATTGGATGCACACGGAAAAAGAACACATCGACATAAATAGAGCAAGCGGTCCATCTTATTATAGTCTTTTGTTACACGACCTTCTTTACTTAAATGGTCGACAGGACGACAGCGGGATTTCAACCCTGGTCATCGTGTTGATAGTCCAGAGTACTAGCCGAGGCCCTTTTCTAATTAACGTTTTCAATTTTAATATTGAAAACAAAAACTACTAGAGAAAAAAAAAAGGGGGGGGGGGTAATCAAATATGGTATAAGTAAAAGACAGTATAAGCAGACGAGGACAAATAGGACCTTCCTTAGCTTTAGCTACGGCTACGGTATTTTTTTTTTTTAAATTCCCACTCCATTTGGGTAGAGAGTATTCTGTGAGATTTTGAAGAGAGTTTGTTCGGAAAGGAAAATGGAACGTAGGGAGATAGAAAGAGAATAATTGTGAAGTCTGCTGAATTTAAAACTGACATTACGGCTTAAATCTCGCAAAAATGTGTATTTAAACTAGGAATTCTATACAATCGGGAAAATTTTTTTATTCAAACTATGAATTCTATGCAATCGGGGAAAAAAAGTGTATTTAAACTATGAATTCTATACAATCGAGACAAAAATCTATTTAAACTATGAATTCTATACAATCGGGAAAATAAAAGTGTCTTTAAACTATGAATTCTATACTATCGGGAAAAAATGTATTTAAACTATGATTTCTATACAATCGGGAAAACGTTTAGTTCACAAAGTGTTAAGGCGTTTTCCCGTCCAGCCCTTTTAAAGATGGTAATTGGTTACAGTAATAACAGTTTCAAAAGTAGGCATTTATATTTTAATTTCAAATGCATAGATTTATTAATTAAATGATATATCTACATTTGCTAACATTTCCATTGTTTTGCATATAAAATAACGCGCACAGAGAGATTTAGAAGAAGAAAAAAGGATGTTTTTAGTGATGTTTTTAAGGATGTTTTTAAGGATTTTGTTTGTTTGTTGTTGTTGTCTTTTTAATTGTAACAGTAACAATGTTTTCGTTTTCTATCCAAAATAGAGACACTCAGTAGTTACTACGCTTGCGCAGGTGGCACTTCTTCTGTGCGCGCGGGGATCACGTGCGAACGAAGCCAACTTCTGCAGCGGGAGGGCGTCGACCCTTCACGCCGACCCGAGGGATTGTTCCAAGTTCTACAGCTGCCTGGGCGCCATCACCTTCTCCTTTCCCTGTCCCCCGGGGCTCCTCTTCAACGACGCCTTCAAGGTCTGCGACTGGCCCGACAACGTGAAATGCGCCGCGGTGGCGACGACCACGCGGGCGGTGGGGGGCGATTCCGCGGCGCCCAGCGCAGAGGCAAAGACTGCGGATACTCTCCCCTTGTCGACGCTGCCCTCTGTGGTGACAGCATCGGCCTCCGGGCCGACCGGAAGACTTGCGTCAAGTCCGGTGACCTTCACCCCGAGGGTCGATTCCAACTTGTTCGGGTCAACTGTTTCCCCTACTGTGAGCAATTTTACGAAGACAACAATAGGTGATAGAGCTTTTACAACCACGGCAGCACCCGCAACGACAACTTTAACGACCACGACAAGAACAGGGGCGACCACTTTAACAACAGCAGGAACCACAAGGCCGACAACTTTAATATCAGCAACCACAGGGCCGACAACTTTGACATCAGCAACCACAGGGCCGACAACTTTGACATCAGCAACCACAGGGCCGACAACTTTGACATCAGCAACCACAAGGCCGACAACTTTGACATCAGCAACCACAGAGCCGACAACTTTAACATCAGCAACCACAGGGCCGACAACTTTAACATCAGCAACCACAGGGCCTACAAATTTAACATCAGCAACCACAGGGCCGACAACTTTAAAAGCAGCAGCAACCACAGGGCTGACAACTTTAAAAGCAGCAACCACAGGACCGACCACTTTAAAATCAGCAACCACCGGGCCGACAACTTTAAAATCAGTAACAACGACTTTAGCGACAATTTTAACAACTACGGCTGCATCGGCGGCGACAACATTGACCCCAACGACGGCATCGGGGTCAAATGATGAACAGTCAAAGGGTGAAGATGTTTTCCTTCCGTCGCCAATCTACTGCGCAGACAGAAAGGATGGTCTGTACGAAGACCCCGAGGACTGTGGCGGGTTCTACCAGTGCCACAGGGGCTACACTTACCATTTCCAATGCCTGCGCGGTCTGTTTTTCAACCAACTGTACCAGTACTGCGACTGGCCTTTTAACGTTGACTGCGTGAAACAGCAAAGAGCGGCCTCGGTGCACGGCTCAGACTCCAGCTCGACTGCAGGAACTACGTTGTCCGCATCGCCACAATCGACGGGGGGCTCGCCCCGGGGATGCGGCCGAATCGTATGCTACGTGTCCAACTGGTCTAAATACAGGCCCGGGAAAGGCAGATTCATGGTGGGCGACATTGATCCCAAGCTGTGCACCCACATCATCTACAGTTTTGTCAAGCTGAGCGGCAACACGCTTGCCCCCACAGACCCGGCGGACGAGCCAAGTGAAGGGGACGTGGGCAACTTTGCCAGGGTGACCCGGCTGAAGGCGCGGAACCCGAAACTGAAAGTACTCCTCGCCCTCGGTGGCTGGACCTCATCGTCTGCGGACTTTTCGCTCATGGCGTCATCCGCTGAAAGCAGGGAGGAGTTTGTAAGCAAGACGGTCCGATTCCTGAGGCAGAGAAACTTCGACGGGTTGGACTTTGATTGGGAGTATCCTGCAAGCGAGGAGGAGAAAGAGCTGTTCGCCCTCCTTTGCGAGAAACTCCGGAACGCTTTCGATTCCGAGGCTGGCGGGGACGACCGACTTCTGCTGACGGTGGCGGCGTCGGCCGGCAAGTGGACCATCGATACTGCCTACAACATCCCCAGGATCTCCGCCTCTGTCGATTTCATCAACCTCATGAGCTACGACCTACGAGGGCCGTGGGACAGGAGAACCGGTCACCACAGCCCGCTCTTTCCCGGAAGCTGGGAGCAGGGCGACGAGGACCACCTCAACGTCCACTGGGTGGCCAACTACTGGGTCAGCAAAGGGGCGCCCAAGCAAAAGCTGGTCGTAGGCGCGCCCCTGTACGCTAGGACGTTCACCCTCGCCGACAAGGGCGACGCCGGGGTGGGGTCCCCGATACTCGGCGGAGGAAGCCCCGGGCCCTACACTAACGAGGCGGGCTACCTGTCCTACTACGAAGTGTGCCTGAGGCAGGAAGGGCAACAACGCACACGGCACGCGATAGAAAGCCAAAATGTCCCCTTCATGGTAACCGGCAACCAGTGGGTTGGCTACGACGACACGGTTAGCCTTAGAGACAAAGTCTGGTACATACGCCACAACGGCTTTGGGGGTGTCATGGTCTGGGAGCTGTCTCAGGATGACTTCAGTGGGCTGTTTTGCCACGAAGGCAGGTTCCCGCTTTTAACTTCTATAAACGACGCGTGTTTCCTTTAACATTTTTGATAACTTTTACATCTAATAGTACTAATAGGTCGCCCATGTTTACATATATTGTGTTTTTTTACAAAAGGCGTCCGTAAAATAAAAGGAATCCTTGTAAGACTGGGGGAAGGGGGAGGGGGGGGGGGTAAACCAGATTATAAGAGTTTACTTTATAGAAGCATATTCAAGGGCAAGTAACCTCCATGATTTTTTTTTGTTTTGCCAAAACCCAAAATATTATATAAATTAAATGGCGCAAGCCGTGCTCTGAGAAATGAACATGTCAATAACATTAATTAAAACAGTTCTCAACAAATTCCTTTCCATTGACCCACAGCCCCCTCCTTCTCCCGTTAAGCCACCCAACAGGGGGGGGGGGATCAAACCCAAAAGGCTTTTTATGCTGCTCTGTACAAAATTGTGATGGCCTGTTCCACTTTGAACAAAGTTAAGATACTTTGAATAAAGTTTACATTGTAACAACTTTAGCCTTGAATTTTGTTTCTGTTTGTTTCAGTAGAAAGATATTCACTATATGAGCAACAACCCCAACATGAAATTAAACAGTTCCATTGTTCTAGAGATAGTCTATGTTTTAGATCTTTCACAGTGTAACAATGAAAATATATCTTTTTAAGTTTATGTGACAACTATGAAATCGCTTTCTTTATGCCAAAAATGTCTAACATCGGATAACTTTCGTTTTTTAAACATAATGCCGGAAAGACATGAAAAAAGAAACAACAACAATAACCAACAAGTAAATCATTTGTAAAGTTTCTATTGCCATTAAATGATGAAATAACCAACAAGTAAATCATTTGTAAAGTTTCTATTGCCGTTAAATGATGAAATAACCAACAAGTAAATCATTTGTAAAGTTTCTATTGCCGTTAAATGATGAAATAACCAACAAGTAAATCATTTGTAAAGTTTCTATTGCCGTTAAATGATGAAATAACCAACAAGTAAATCATTTGTAAAGTTTCTATTGCCGTTAAATGATGAAATAACCAACAAGTAAATCATTTGTAAAGTTTCTATTGCCGTTAAATGATGAAATAACCAACAAGTAAATCATTTATAAAGTTTCTATTGTCGTTAAATGATGAAATCATTTGTAAAGTTTCTATTGCCGTTTAATGATGAAATTATTTGTAAAGTTTCTATTGCCGTTAAATGATGAAAGATCCAACAAGTAAATCATTTGTAAAGTTTCTATTGCCGTTAAATGATGAAATAACCAACAAGTAAATCATTTGTAAAGTTTCTATTGCCGTTAAATGATGAAAGAACCAACAAGTAAATCATTTGTAAAGTTTCTATTGCCGTTAAATGATGAAAGAACCAACAAGTAAATCATTTGTAAAGTTTCTATTGCCGTTAAATGATGAAATAACCAACAAGTAAATCATTTGTAAAGTTTCTATTGCCGTTAAATGATGAAATAACCAACAAGTAAATCATTTGTAAAGTTTCTATTGCCGTTAAATGATGAAATAACCAACAAGTAAATCATTTGTAAAGTTTCTATTGCCGTTAAATGATGAAATCATTTGTAAAGTTTCTATTGCCGTTAAATGATGAAATAACCAACAAGTAAATCATTTGTAAAGTTTCTTTTGCCGTTAAATGATGAAAGAATCTCGTTAGTTTGATGAACTTAACAATTAAAAAAAAAAATTTCTTTAAAAAAACGTATTAATTACTGTATATTATTTGGCGACTGTTGGCCAAAGAATGTTGGTGGAAATTATTTTTTTCCTTTCTCAATAAACTAATAGATGAGATTAAGAGATGAATGAAGATACATTTTTGAAAGCAAATATAATAAACCTCATAATTGAACAACACCTATAAAGAAATATAATAAACCTCATAATTAAACAACACCTATAAACAAAGTATTTCATATAATTAATCCTTTGTATCCATTTTCGTCATGTATTAACCTTCCAAGAAATTTTGCCGTTCATTCATTACTCATAAAGGGAAGAATTGAGAGCACACAAAGCTAAATTAATATATCTATTGCCCAGTGAGGGAAATACAAATGTATGTCAGTCATCAGCATTGAAATAGGATTTTCAAATGTGCACCATACAGTAGAATAAAAAAAAAGTTTATAACTGATTTTTTGCTCATTGAGGTGGCTGAAATTTTTAAGAATAAGAATGTGTTGTAGTCTATGTGCCAAGTTTCAGCTTGATAGCATGGCTGAAAATGAGGTCAATTGACCTTTGATTAGGTTGTATACAAAGAAAGCTGGTCATCAACAAATTTTGCAAAGCTCATGTAAAGGATTTAAAAGATGGGTATTATCAATCTCATTTAAATATGATCATTAGCAATCTTATTGAAGGATTACAATTTTTTTTTGTAGTCCCTTAATCTTGGCGGTCGTTGGGGGGAGCTAATGGACACTGGGTGTCCATTAGTCCTCTCTTGGGCTAGGTAAACTTGGCGGCGCCCATCTCCTCTCCAAGTCATTTGAAATCATTTAAAAAAGAATAACATTATTAGTCTTATTAAAGTATTAACATTATTTATCTTTTAAAAAGCTTAACGTTATGGGCAGTAGCATAACTAGCTGGGTGAAAGAGGCCGGGCACCCCATATGCAGGAAATTGGGTTGGCGCTAGACTGACAGTTTAAAAAATATTTTAATAAAATAGTTGATTTATTATAGATTAGAATTCTAAAATGCAATGATCTCAACACACTCCCTGTATTACCCTATACAATAGCTGACTTTGAAATGAAAACTACCACAGCTAGATTTAGATAGGCACAGACGGCATCCCCCACCCCATTTTCCATAGTCAGGCTACTAATCTAACATTTGTAAAAAAGGTTGATCCTATAAAATTATTAAAAATTTTGATTTCATGAAACGACTAGCTTAATTGCCTGGCATTGCACGGGGTAACAAATAGCCTACATTGTAATTACATGAACATGGGGAAATAAAAGCTACCGGTACTTTAAGAAGAATTGAACCCAGGTCACCCTAGTGTCAGGCAGAAATTCTAACCACTATGCTGTGCAGTAAACAAAAATCACAAAAAGTTAAATATAAGACAGTAAGGTCATGTGTGTTTGTATTGACCAATGTGCAGGGCCGGATTAAGCCATCTTGGTGCCCTAGGCACAAACCCACATGGGTGCCCCCTTCTTCACCGGGCCCCCGATCCTAAACTGACCGCTGGTATGTTCAATATTATGCAAAAAACTAACAAAGAAAAACAGTTGTTAACACATATATTTGTACTACAATCCTTCATATAAAACCTACATAAGGTATTTATTTCTGTATTAAAATTAATAACACAAAAATACTGTAACTTTTTTCATAGATGAGATAGTGTGAGAGAGCACACATTTATATTTTAAAGTTCTTTTTTTTTTAGATTTACATCTGGCAAAGTTTTTGAGTACATAATCAAAGTTAATTTTGCTCAACAAGTATGCCTCAATCACCAGCAGGCAGGGCCGGCTTATCCATATGGGCAACCTAGGCGGCTGCGTAGGTCGCCAATTTTTTTTTTTTTTGGGGGGGGGGGGGGGCGCATAAATGAGGATTGTCGCTCTAAAAGCCAGACCAAGCTCAGCAATATTACAAATAACCGCTACTGCTCGCCTCAAAACATGTTCCCAGTAACTGTACTCTTAATTTTTTTGCTCTTCTACCTTTTGTTGTAGACCCGAGCCTTGTCGACGAGCTATGTATATAACATGCAGTCTTTATGAGTAGACTTTGTTCATGATAATCAACTTGAATGTTATTTTTCCAGTAACTGAACCCATTTTTATCAGCCAAACTTGTGGAACCTTTAGACGCAAAAAGTTTACGAACAGAGCAGTACACAGATCCCGTGGATGGTGAATACAATAATCATTCTCTCCTGTACTGCTCACCATTTGCTTTTGTGCAAAAGTTTTTGAGAACAAATATCTTGTTATTTTTCCTCCAGCATAAATACGGCAAGATTTATCAAAGGGACCATAATGATGTTGACAGTTATTGGGCCCACAGTCAACCCAGTATGCCACATCATCAGCGGAGACATCAATCCACAGTCCTGGATCTACTTCTTGATTTATTTTATCATCTTCATATTTATAATCTTCATCTTTATCATCATCTTCAGCAGACTGAAATGGGTCTCAACAAATTTCATTTTCAATCACTAATGCAGTGTCTGGATTTGCAGAACAGCCTATAGTAAGGGCCGTATTAAGGATTGTGGGGGCCTGTTCCAAAGGGCCAAATTTATGTGGGGCCCCCTCGTGGACTCGACCCTGCCAGTGTCACTTAACAATCAAATTATGTGATTTTCCATTCACAGTATTTGTTCATTGTGCGCTTCTACAACAGCACTGTTCAAATTGCCGAAAGAAAAGACTAACATTTTTTTTTTGGAATGTGTGTGGGCCCCTTTTGTGTGGGGGTCCCTGTTCCATATGTACATGTGAAACATGCCTAAATACGCCTCTGCCTATAGTAGACTTATCAAGAGGATTGATGGTGTCAGTAAAATCCTGTTCCACCTGTTGCTTAACTGAAACTAAATAATTCGTCTATTTTCTGCTATTAGCTTTTACAAAATACAAATTTTTCTTTAGGCCTTGTGGTGCCCCCCAAACGCTTGGTGCTTTAGGCTCGTGCCTTGTGTGCCTAATGGTTAATCCAGGCCTGCCAATGTGCATTGCAATGGACACACACAGCCAATTTTATATCCTTTAGAGTCACATTGTAATTGTCGTAAAAGTTTAAAAATTATTTAATGTAACAAAAAGATGAACTAACTTTAAATGTAATAAAAAGATGAACTAACTTTAAGTGGTTCCAGCTGTCTGATTTGTTGCCTCTGCAGTGCCAGCATCATTTCATATTCATTCTTTATGGTGGCCAACAATGGCCTATATGTTTTGAAGTCCTCAATCAAATATTCAAATACTTCACGGTGGGCCTGCAAAAATGATCAAAGATTACATTTGTAAGTTATTGTGGTTTTTCTTATTTACATGTTATCTCTTTCAGACCTTATGAGCCCCCTTAGATATCATGGCCATGGCATTAAAAAAAAAGATTGTGTGGCCAGCTTAATGCCCAGACATTTTCACTTCATTTACATCAGGGACACCCGTTTAGAGCTGGCTAGATTCAGGGTCACCATCCAGACCATGGTAAACATCCAAGCATTTTTTACGTGGATTTGAAAGTGATACTTTTAGATCTTCAACATGATGCACTGCCACTACACCATAGAAATAGAATCGTAAATTTGAGGTCAAAAAGATGCAATATAAAATTGAATTAATTTTTTTCACAAAAAGCAAAACCAAACAAGAAATGATAATCATGTGAAGCCCCTTTTAGACCCCCATATATTTCAATTTCAAATGGTAATGTTAGTTCTGTCTAAGTGACAACTGGGATACAGAGTGAAGAGTACACACTGTCAACACAATGATCGTTCTGCATTGAAGGAGTGTCTGTAACATGAAAAAGTGACACATGCTTTCAACTACCCTTGAAACCCTTGACAAAGAAATATAACTCATGTTAAACCAGGATGCAGAGACAACTAATTATTTCCCCTGCGGTTTGGGTCTACCTTATAGCTATATAGTCAAAGCTATATGAAATGGGCTGCTCTAAAACAAGAAGTATGTCTTCAGCTGGTGTATTAAAGGTTCTCGGTTTGGTAAAGGCTAGAATTTGTTTCCGGAACTGGAAGGTGTTCCTGAGTCTACCCAGCTTTGATGTGTATCTGACATTAGTTAAGGTAAGGTAAATATAACTGCACATTGTGCTGTGCGCACAATCCCTTAGTATGCCTTGGCCACAATAACTGGTGAGCGCTGCTTCTCCAGGCACTATGATCAATTTAGTCCGAAGGGTACTTTACTTTATTTACTTGTACTTATCCTTGCTTTGAAAATTGTATATGTTAAAGAAGCAATATTTTCCAAAAAGATTTAAACACTAAAATAAGTTATTGTTTTGCTCCATTAGTGAGGTGATGCGGGTTGGGGAAGAAATGGCAGTTAAGATAGATATTCCAAGTTAAGGGTGCTAAGAACATGTTATTTTTAATTCATTAACTCCATTTAAAGAAAGTTTCTTAAGTTCATTATAAATCTACCTGAAGCCGAAGTTCGCTTGGCTGAACGTCTGTCACACCTAAAGCCCGCAGCTCTTTCTTCAAGAACGTCTCCAGCTGCTCTAAGAATCTAGGCTTCGGTATGATAGGTGCTTTGTCGTCCTCTTTCACCAGGGCCAGGCCCTTGCTTCTGGACAGTACGGCCACTGTTGTTCCCATTGCATGGCTGCTGGCATGGGCTGGCCAGGTGTCCAGCTCCCCAGCGTGTGTATCAACATAGGGCTGTTACAGCAGAAGAAACATAAGAGATGAGATTAATTTTTACACATTGGGAAAATTTAATAAGCAGACATATAATGGGATGGGAAAGGTGAAATGTAATTAATAACTTCTTCTAATCTTCACTTATTGAATCATATCATCAATGTATGGAAATGGTGGACTTAAAGCAGGAGTCTCAAACACCTGACCAGCGGGCCACATGCGACCCACCAAGTGGATTTTTGTGGTCCACCACAATAAAAAATACTAAATAATTCAGTCAGCTAGTACTAAAACATCAAATTTTATTGTTAATTTTATATACGCAACAAACTTAAAAATAATAATTAATAATAGTAGTTCATATTATTCTTTGTGTCTAAATTGTAAATTGGCATATTATTAGTGATAAGTAGTAAAATGAGTTTAGATGTATGAAGTGTTTTTTGTTTACGAGGGTCGGGATTGACACATCTCTAAAGTGATAAAATGGCACATTCGTTCATCTGTTTGAGACCCCTGACATAATTAAGGTTATTTTCATGATATAAGAAAAATGCAATTCAAGAAATGTTGATATTAATAAAAACTTTAATATGAGTAAAAAAAAAAAAAGTAAAAAGTATTCTTGTTAGACCTCTTTGATCTACAAGGACTGCGAATAAGTATTCACAAGTTTTCATTGTCACTAAAAGATTGTGTTGCCAGAACAATGCCCAGCCACCTTCACAGTCAGATACCCACACAGCTAGGAAAAATGCAAGGACAGCCTCCGCAGACATGAGAACAAAACCTGGCCTTCACCAGGCTCTGAACCCAGGATGTTCAACGCCACCAATCTTTGAAATAACTGAACCACCAAATCATTGTATCATTAAAAAAAGATTCCTCCATTTCCTTAAAGTCTCGGCAGCTCTACAATTATATAGACCACCTTTTTTTATAGGGGTTGGATGGCTGTGGTGAACAAGAAAATTGTGTGGCCTGCACAAAGTCTAGCTATTTATATAATTTCCTTAATAAATGTTGGATACACAATAGAGCTAATGGGACTAATGGGGGGGGGGATTATTAAACTTTTTATCATTGATATGACTTCAAAGAGTATTATGTGGCCAGTACAAT
Source organism: Anisus vortex (assembly GCA_949126835.1). Lineage (NCBI taxonomy): Eukaryota > Metazoa > Mollusca > Gastropoda > Planorbidae > Anisus > Anisus vortex. The sequence goes on from OX421499.1 coordinate 12,056,386, forward strand.
ACCAAGCCAATCTTACTTTACCCCAACTAAAGTCTGGTACCCATCAGAGCTGGGTATACTCAGGAACACCCTCCACACCTGGGAAAAAAAATCCTAACCATCACCAGGATTCGTACCCAGGAGCAAGCATTCGCCAGACAAACGTGCTGCCTTGGCCACCGTGCCTGATTACATTCAGCTGACTACAGTTGATAATGTGCATTATAAAACTAGTATAACAAAATCCCTGAGTCTACCCAGCTCTAATGCTGGTTACATTCAGCTGACTACAGTTGATAATGTGCATAATAAAACTAGTATAACAAATCCCTGAGTCTACCCAGCTCTAATGCTAATTACATTCAGCTGACTATAGTTGATAATGTGCATAATAAAACTAGTATAACAAAATCCCTGAGTCTACCCAGCTCTAATGCTGGTTTCCTGATATTAGTTATGGTAAAAGCTGCTGGGCATTGTGCTGGCCACACATCTCCTAGAATGCCATGGCCACTGAAACTGGTGAATGCTTCTTTACTATCCCTATGACCAATTTGGTCCGATGGGTACTTTACTTATTTATTCTATACATTGTATCTATGGCTAGAATATTGATTTATGAAATGTTCTATTACTCGTAAAGCCCTAGGAGATGGTAATGCATGCTGCCTGCCATTCAGTCGATAGGATGGACCTTCCAGTCTCTCAAGGAGCTGGGGGGAATTCTCAGAACTGTAAAATATAAAATATAGATAAGGCATAAAAACAAAAATGAACAAACAAATCTACGACACATAATTAGGCTAAACAAAAACACAAGAGTGAACAATTACTAATTTAAATGTTATGTGTATAGAGTCAAAGCTTTAAAGTTGAAGCAATAATTAGGGGAGGTACATAAAAATATTTTTATGTCAACATATATCTTACTAATTATTTTCCTGTGATTGAAAAACTAAAATTCTTTAAGTCCCTGAGTCTAAGTCTACCCAGCTCTGATGGGTACATGACATTAGTTGGGTTAAAGTAAAGGCTGCTGGGCATTGTGCTGCCACACAATCCCCTAGTATGCCGTGGCCACTGAAAATGGTGAACGCTGCTTCACCGGCCCTATGATGAATTTGGTAAGTCGGGTACTTTACTTTACTTACCTCTAGTATTTTTCTTATTATGGTAGACCATTTCTCAAAAAAAGTTTCATATATTATACTATGAATAGTCGATTATATAAAATTGGGGAAATTGAAGTCCTACAATAAACTTTATCTATTATAATTATATTCAGTATTTACTGGCTGGATAAACTATAAATATTTAATGGTTAAGGTAAACAATGCACAATGTTTAAATTCTTTCAAATTGAAAGTTAGCTTAGTAGTCTTGGCATTGATTCCCTTGAACTTGAAGTAACAGTATTAAATCAGCTAAGCTATTTTTAAAAGTATGCTATTTAGTTATTTAGGTAAAAGTAGTTAGTAATTAATAAGACAGTAACACATAGAGGCCTCTCAGGTGTGACATATTCATATTATAATTAAATATTTATTTCAATTATTAGGCTATTTTTAATTTTACTATTCAACTATTGAATTGGCACTATTTGGGTAGGCCTATGTAGTTTGTAGTATAATAGTATTATTTAGGTCAAATCCCTTCATTACATATCATAATTAAAACTAGGACCAGCAAATAGTAAATATTATTACCTAGGCAGTGGCGGTAACCTTGCTAAAGCCATAACTTTAATGTCTTTATTTTAAACCAGTTTGCCTAAAAACAAAATCGACATCCATATTGTTTTGCTATGGTAACTGTGAACCGCATGAGCCAAATCAAGTAAATGATTCAAATCGGAAAGTTTTATTCTTAGGCACTGATCTATATATGTGTGTGCACAGGTACGCTTTTCATAAAGTATGATAAAGGTGTGATTGTTAAAGTTTGTTTTTATTGAAAGCTTAAATTAGTTTTGAGGAGGAGAAAAATTATTTATGAAATATAAGATATTATGGTGATAGGCACTACTCTTATATAGAGCCATTCGTTATAATTAAGCCTATAGCCTAGGGCCTATATATTAGGCCTATGTAGGCCTATAGACCTGCGGCCGCCAACTAAATAGCCTATATATTATAATATAGTCACCACTGAACTATAAATATAGAATGGATACAGCTGAGTGATGCGGAAATATTATGTCTGCGTTAACGAAAGCTACCTAGCTTTCATATTACCACTATGATTCTAAGCAACGTTAGCCAAATAAGCCAAAGGCATCAGCGCTCAGTAAAATGTAGTTAAAATGCGTGAAAAGCCAGAAATGCCAACATGTGCAGCTTGGAAATGCCATCGACAAGACTGCCCAAAAGAAAGAATACAGGGCTACCATGGCAGTGGCGTAGCTAGGGGGGGGGGGGCTGAAGGGGGAACAAATTTCGGGCGCCATGATAGGGGGCGCCAAAATGAGTGTAAAAACTAATTATTTTATTTTGATGTAAACTAATGTATCCCAAACAGTGGCGTACCGGGGGTGCGGGAGGTGCGGACCGCACCGGGTGACACCCTCTCAGGGGGTGACACCCGAATAAAAAAAAACAATATTAAAAAAAAATGATAATTTTACAGAGCACGCACTGCTGGTCTAGTCCGATAACAGAACGGATGGCGTATCATAATCAAATAAAGGAAAATGACTAGCAGCACGGTGTGTCCTCACCATACAGCATGCAGACAAGACAAGATGCAAAAGCTATAGTATAAAGTATAAAGGCCAGCTAACAAAACAATAGTTCTACAAGGTAATGCCATATAGAGAGAAAATAATGCGTTCGGGGATGGTTTACTCACTTGTCAGTGAGAAATCATACTGTTTTTACTGCAGATTGTTTGCTTGATATTACCGAAACAACCTCTACATGTGCTACTGGGTTTGATACGTGGTGGAAACTGAGTCAAAACTACATAATCATGAGACATCTGAAAAGCACCTATGTTGCCTAGAAAAATGGAAAACATTGGCACCGGGATTCAGCTACATAAAACAATTGATGCGGAAAGTATTGCCTTAATGGATAGGGAGAAGAAAAAGTGGAGGGACACCTTACACAGGTTGCTGGATATTACATTGTTTCTTGCGAAGCAAAATGTGTCATGTCGTGGCAAACAACGAAGATGAATCCTCGTTGAATAAGGAACCTTTCTTGAGACAGTTGAGATGCTTTCCATATGTGACCCAGTGCTGAATGAGCACCTAATGAGACTAAAGATAAGTAGGCCTACATGTACAGGGAAAGCATCTGTAGAATCTTATCTTTCACCGAAAAATCAAAATGAATATATAAATGTACTCACTGGCCAACCATACAAAGAAAGATCTTATTATGGATATAAAGGTTGCAAGGTATTTTGGTAGCCTACACCTGATAAATTAAACACTGATCAAATGTCAGATATGTGAAAAACAACAGTGGGAAAGTTGAAGTGAGAGAAGTGTTTCTTGGATTTTTTCCTCTAAGGGGAAAAAAAGCTTACGATCGCAGTCCTGAGATTCTTAAAAATCTAAAAAATGACGTACCTGATATAATGATGTGCAGAGCTCAAGGTTACGACAATGCTGCCACAATGTCTGGAATCCATGGAGATGTTCAAGCCATATTGAAAAGAAAGAACAAGATAGCTTTTTAATGGATGTTTGGGCCATTCCCTTAACTTGTGTGGTCAACACTCTTTTGCCAAAAATGCTTCATGTATAACATTTTTTGGTACCCTTGAGAGAATGTTTTCCTTCTTTGCTGCTTCCACTCATCGATGGGATGTGTTAATTGAACACACTGGAGTGTCGTTGAAAATGTTATCTACAACACGTTGGAGCGCTCATCATGCTGCTGTTAAACCAGTGAAATATACATTAATTTGATGAATGCATTACGGCGATTGCAGCTTTATGTGATCCTCGTGTAAATGTGGACAAAAGAGCAGTACCCTCACATGAGTGGGGTGGGCAGAGGGGCTTATGCCAAGGGGGCGGCACTTCCAGGGGCGGCAAATGTAGTCTAAATATAGCAAATATAGCACTAAACAAGCAGTTACAGTATGCAAGGGGGCGGCGCTGAAACTTAAGCTTGTAAAGGCACTGCACAAGAGGTACCTACAGCACAAGGACTTATACATGCTGTCTGTGATTTCACGTTTATCTGCTACCTTAACCTTTGGGCTGATATACTTGAAGAAGTTAACTTTACACAACAGTACCTGCAGACTAAAGACTTGATAAAGTGGTGACCAAGTTAGACGCCTTAAGATTGTTTTTGCACGAAAAGCGGAGTCAGTTAGTGGAGCATGCTATTGAACAAGCTCTTATAAAATCAGACCAACTTGGGATTTAGGTAGATAGAAGATTAAGAGAATAGCAGGGGCAAAATTAAGAGATGCTGAAATTTCTATGCGAGAATATAGCAGTAGGGAGATGCTAGAGTGTATTGGTCGCTTTTAATCTGAACTCCAGATCAAATCAACAGCATTTAAGGAAAATGCAGACATGTTTAAGGCTGTTTAGCCTAAGATTCTACTATCATTAAGTAAAGAAGAGTTTTCGGTGTCCGTTCCCAAATTAACTTCTTTCTACGATGAGCTATCCGAAGATGAGCTCTTAAAAGAAATACCACGGCTTAGACGACACCCAAAACCAGCTGATATTGACCTAAAAAAAGCCATGGACTAGTCAGTTTTTAAATTTTTGAAATTCATAGCTAAATGGGACTTCATAGAATCTTCATAGAATCTCTTCCAACACTCTCGCTAGGCCTTCAATGATTTTGGCGCCCCCATTGAGCATTAAGGGGCGCCATTCTACTCATAAACAAATGACACATTCACACTGTAGGATTGCTAACGGCGTTTTTTTTAAAACTAAGCTCAGTTTGGGTTAAAATATTATTCTTCATATAAGCATATATAATTGTACAAAGGCCTTGTGAACATAGTGTCCACTTTCATAAGGTGGCATCAGCTACAATACATAGCTGGTTATGTTTGATAAATGATAACAAAGCTTTATCCCTGTGACACATATTGAGAATTGCTACCTCACCAGTTCATTACAGACAAGCTCTAAATAACCATCTGGCAGTCTTATTGCTAGCTCACCAGTTCATTACAGACAAGCTCTAAATGACCATCTGGCAGTCTTATTGCTAGCTCACCAGTTCATTACAGACAAGCTCTAAATGACCATCTGGCAGTCTTATTGCTAGCTCACCAGTTCATTACAGACAAGCTCTAAATAACCATCTGGCAGTCTTATGAAAATGAGCATGTGCTGCAAAATTTATTTTCAAAGACTTATGAAGACCAGTGATGGGAATTAACAACAGCAAGAAGACATTCCCGCTACAAATTTCTACCTGTTGTAGTGGATGGGTACATAAAAAACAAATTTTTACAGGAACTCAAGAATCATATGTTAATCCAATTTAGTTTTAGAAAATTACAATTACATTTAGATGCTGGTTCTTATAGTGAACTGGGTAAACAGTTTAATGAGAAATTAACAGGAAAAAATATAGATGTTTCATAATTTACCATAAAAGCCTTCAATTTTGTGCAATAATTATTCTTTTGATGTTTTTAGGGAAATGTAAAAAATTCAGAAATTGTTTCAATTTGATGGTGTTTGTTCACACAATATTTTGTTAATCTATTGTATAAGAGACACCCATGACAAGAACAAGTAAAGTGACATGTAATTGTGGCTTAAATGGTTTGTGATACAGACTAAAATAATGTACCGGTAATTTGTTTTCAATGTCTGGGGATTGACACTTTGTACAAGTACCGGTACGATACTTTAGCTTTTGTCGCAGGTCCTGCATGAAACTTAACTAACGCTCAATTTTTGGTTGGCTTGTCTACTACTGTTTTAAGAAATCCCCCCATCCCAGAGAAGCTAGCTGTGACCATTATAGTCTTTGCCTCACAGCAAGCAAGACTTGTGATATAACCTTGACGGTAATTAAAGCTGATTAGTGCTGCTCTGTCAGTCACAAGAAACATGACACAATAGGCTCCATGAAAAGTGCATGCCTTATCTTGTTTACATTTGCCTTGTTCTTTAAAAAAAAAATCATATTTTCTTTGTACTGGTATTTTGATTTTGGGTATTATGTAAATTATGTTATTGCATTTATATTGTAAATAATAAATATTCTTTTGCCAGAAATGTATTAAAAATTTTTGTTTAGTTTTTATTCAAATTTACATGTTTTATTTTAAGTATTTGATATTTTTAGTGAATATTTTTTTTTAGGGAGCGATGGTCACTTAATTTTAATAGTATGGACTTGCTTTCACATTTCAGTAATTGGGAATTTAGGCCTACACGCTAATTTTTTTTAGCGTATGGTAAAATATAAACAGGAAGTCCTCATTGTGAAATGCTGCCTGTACGCATACAGGTTGATTATTCAAAAGATCAACATGCACAGAGATATTAGATTTATATTTATTGAGTAACTGTGAAAGTTGTAATGAAAACAGGTTGATAATTCAAAATATCAACATGTACAGAGATATTTGATCTATATTTATTAAGTAAATAAAAAGTTATAATGCAAATTTTAAAGTAAGGAATATCATATTCATTTACTCGGGTCTGACATTATTCATGCAAGTAAAGATCGCTGGCTACACAATCCTCTAGTATGGTCTGGCAATTGAAACATATTGAACTCTGCTTCGCCATCTCCATCTTAAGACCTTTGATTTCTACACAGATAACTTTATTATATTCTATAACTATAATATTTAAAATTCAAATTTGATAATAAATTTAAAATGTATTATATGTTAGATTTTGTCAAAGGTTTACTTGACACGTCGCGGGTTCAAGCCCCGCCACCGGCAGATCCCTGTCGCCCTACAGGAGTTTTGGGACTAGATGACGTTAATATTGAGTTGTTATCACATGCGCTTAATCGGCAGCAGTGAAACCTCTCACAGATTAATAGTCTTCTAGAGCGCACTGAGCATGCTAATATAGCATGGATAGAAGCGCTATATAAATTACCATTATCATTACCAAAGGTTAATCTAGCAGGGTTTAGAAAAGGATACCAGTGAAAACTTATATTTTATAAATAATTTTTATTTTTAATATTCCAAATGTTGCAGCACAAAGAGAGAAGTAACAAGTAATAGCTTTCACATTGTCTCATCTAGCACAAAGAGAGAAGTAACAGCTTTCACATTGTACCATTTAGCACAAAGAGAGAAGTAACAAGTAATAGCTTTCACATTGTCTCATCTAGCACAAAGAGAGAAGTAACAGCTTTCACATTGTACCATCTACATCATTTTTTCCATGCCTATTTACATCTATAGCAATTATATTCTTTTACTTATTCAGCTCAAGGTTGAACAAGTCATTTAAAATTAATAAAAATCTCTAAGTTGAACATTCTCATGATGTCGAAGTATTTTATTTATAACTGACACTTTTATTCCTGGGGGCCTCGGTTCCGTTCAGTATTTGTTTTCACGGTTGTTGTTATTGTTATTGTTTGAGGAACCTGGCATTATCCCTTCCCACCCGTGCGGCTCAATGACGTTCTTCTTTCCGTGAACAGGGGGGCCCAGCAGCTTTTCTACGTCGTCGTAAGTCAGAACCTCCTTCTCTAAAAGAGTTGTGGCCAGCTGAGAACAGAAAAAATGATTTAATTCAATAACAAATCAGCACATGCTCCTATGGACCACTCATCTATAAATAGAATGGATAATGTCTCCATAATAAATGTGTATGTGCAAATTGAGGCTAGAATTGATTACACTATTCACTTATCCATATAAGCGAGTTATAGGAATAAACTACTTATAATTAGAACAAATCTATATAAGAGATAAGTGAAAGCATTTTTTGATTTTCGCCTAATCCATTCTTTTTGATAGAAAAGTTATCTAGACCAATCAAAATCATTTAATTAAAGGCCGAGCCTAATTAGTTCTCTCTGGTGTTTATAATAATTAAATAAAAATATTCTAGTATACACAGGAAAGAGTTATTAATGTAATTACTGCATGAAGCTTTGCTTTATGCTCCTGTAGCACTGACTGGGTGTGAAGAAAGGCACGAGCCACCAGCATTCTTGCTTCCTAGAAAAAAAAAAGACATTTTATAGTGGGGTAGTGAGAGTTATTTTAAGTACAGTAAAGTATTTCTAATTATACCAATTTGATTCATAAGGCCTGTGCAATAACAGCGTTCACAAGTTTCTGTGGCCAAGGCATACTAGGAGATTTAAAGGCCAGCGCAATGCCCAGCCGCCAACTGATTTCGGGTTCACATCAGAGCTGGGGGTAGACTCAGGGAAACCCTCCAGACCTGGGAATAAACCCGAGCCTTCACCAGGATTTGAACCCAGGAGCCTTGGTAGGCCAACCAAGTGCGCATTTATGGAAAGACACAATGTAGGCAGAAATGAAATATGATATCCTGGCGGCTTCACTCCTGGTTATAAGAAAATTTTAACAGTAACAGTTGACATTTTTCAGCCCTCTTCAATAATTAACATTAGAAAATTTTTTATGGCCTTTTTTTAACAGCTATTTCAGCAAATGCTGTCTATAAAACATTTTGGATTTTCTTGTGTCAGCGATTCTGAACCATTAGAAATTCTAACTCCTTTAATAACTATTTGTTTTATGACTGGTTTCATGTATGTGCTTGAAAGAAAAGAAAAAACAAGGTACCAGGGAACTGTAATAATGGGTGACTGTGTGTTATTCCTTATTCAAAACAAAACCTCTTTCTCTTGAAACAAATCTTTACCCTGTCAATTGTTGTTAATCTATAACAAATATTTACCCTGTCAATTGTTGTTAATCTATAACAAATCTTTACCCTGTCAATTGTTGTTAATCTATAACAAATCTTTACCCTGTCAATTGTTGTTAATCTATAACAAATATTTACCCTGTCAATTGTTGTTAATCTATAACAAATCTTTACCCTGTCAATTGTTGTTAATCTATAACAAATATTTACCCTGTCAATTGTTGTTAATCTATAACAAATCTTTACCCTGTCAATTGTTGTTAATCTATAACAAATCTCTACCTCGTCAATTGTTGCAGCTAATCTATAACAAATCTCTACCTCGTCAATTGTTGTAGCTAATCTATAACAAATCTCTACCTCGTCAATTGTTGCAGCTAATCTATAACAAATCTCTACCTTGTCAATTGTTGCAGCTAATCTAGAACAAATCTTGACCTCGTCAATTGTTGCAGCTAATCTAAAAAAAATCTTGACCTCGTCAATTGTTGTGGCTAATCTAGAACAAATCTTGACCTCGTCAATTTTTGCAGCTAATCCAGAACAAATCTCTACCTTGTCAATTGTTGCAGCTAATCTAAAAAAAATCTTGACCTCGTCAATTGTTGTGGCTAATCTAGAACAAATCTTGACCTCGTCAATTTTTGCAGCTAATCCAGAACAAATCTCTACCTTGTCAATTGTTGCAGCTAATCTAAAAAAAATCTTGACCTCGTCAATTGTTGTGGCTAATCTAGAACAAATCTTGACCTCGTCAATTTTTGCAGCTAATCCAGAACAAATCTCTACCTTGTCAATTGTTGCAGCTAATCTAAAAAAAATCTTGACCTCGTCAATTGTTGCAGCTAGTCTAGAACAAATCTTGACCTCGTCAATTTTTGCAGCTAATCCAGAACAAATCTCTACCTTGTCAATTGTTGCAGCTAATCTAAAAAAAATCTTGACCTCGTCAATTGTTGCAGCTAGTCTAGAACAAATCTTTACCTCGTCAATTGTAGCGGCTAATCTCTGGCTGTAGGGCTTCTGTCCCGGACTCTCCTCGCTGGATGGAAACGACAGGTGACCCACTCTCGGGTTCATACCATATGAACGGATTTGATCGTAGGCCATCTTGGTAACCCTCTGTAAGTCATCGTGAGCTCCTGAAGTTTATGAGACAAAATGATTGGTTATTATTATTTACTCTAGAACTATTGTCTTATCGTATATGTTACAGACACTCTTTCTATAAGAATGATAATTTTGATAAAAGAAAGGAACTTAGTAGATAAATTGTGACCAGCTGACTCACCCGTTGATACGTGATTGAAGATAAGACTTTCGGCGGCTCTTCCACCCAGCGCCATACACATTCTTTCAAAAAGCTAAAGATAAAATAATATTATAAAGTTGCTGGTTTCTAGGAGAATTTTTTTTATTCATTAGCAGGATTCTTAATTGCTTAATGTTTACTGGCAGTGTCACTTTTCTACTTATCTTAAATGGCACAGACAGTCCATGTAGATTATTGGCCACCAAAGAAGCCACAAAGTTATTAGGAGATGGGGTCATCCTCGGAAATGAGGGACGATCAACAACACATACAACAGATTATTGCATATAAGTAGACAAATGACAAAAGAAAAAAAAACTTTATGTGGGCATTTAAAACTTTAGGAAAAGTAAGTAAAGCACCATTCGGACCAAATTGATCATAGGGCCGGTGAAGCAGTTGACAGGTTTCGAACCCAGAACCTTTGGAATGTCAGACCAACGTGCTGCCACTCGGCCACCATTCCCCATGTTATAAATTTAATAAGTGTAAGTGAAAAAACTTGATCTCCTCAATATCAACATCAACTTAAAAAGAAATTTGTAAATAAATAATATTCACACTTTTTAGTCTATTATAGCCAAATTCACAAAATTTTCCCAACCAGAATGAGCTCTGTTTAAAAAAATTAAGCTATTAACTAAATGATTTTACATTGTATGCCCTTTAACCCACGAACTGTGGTCGGCCGACGTAATCGGCCGATCGGCACGTTCTGTGGTGTGGCAGCCAATTAAATCGGCAGATGAAAAAATGCGTTGAAAAACACTTTCCAGTCCAACTTTTTAATGTATTTATGTGTACTTCCTTTTATTAATAAATAAACTTCCGTTTTTTCGCTCTTCTGCGCGATTTTTACAATGCTGGTTGTCGAACTAATTTGCGCTAGCCATTTTAATCAATTTTGAATATTTAAGTGATGATATAATTGATTCAGAAGATCATCTTTCAACTACATATGGAAATAATATTAAAATTAGTTTAGGTCTTTCTTCTATTGAGTCGGAAAGCTGAAATCCGATGCTTTAGGCCTAGGCGTGCCTAGGCCTAGAACTAATTTAGGCTTCGCCCGAAAATCGATACCCGATAGTACCTATTATTATTAATTGTAGACGATTGTAGCAATGAATTAAACTAAAAATGGATGTTATTTAGTCTTCTAATACGATTTTTCATCAAATTAAATCGTTTTAGACAAGCTTTTGTCATTTTTTGTGTTGATTTCTGCCTTGTTATGTCTATGACGTCATACTTTGTTGATTTGAAATAATTAGAGATATCGGCACAAATTATTTTTTTCAAAGGCTATTAATAACAGAAACCAATGAAAATAGTAAATTTTCTAAAAGATAAATAAAATAAAAATTTTAATTATGTGCCGATAAAAAAATTAAGTAAGATGTAATTGAATAGAAGATTTTTTTTTTCCTTTTTCATTTTTGACCACTCTAATCTAAGGTCAAGGCCATGGTCAAATAATATTTTTTTAAAAATCAAATTAGTTTTTTAGATTCCCCATCTATTCCACTTTACAAAAATATATAGTTATTGGGGTCTGGCAATAATATTCCTTGTCATTTATTGCTATTTCTGATGGCACCCAAAATGCTCAAAAATTCCCCCACACTACAGAAACTTCTACACCACAGTTCGTGGGTTAATCAGTTCTCATTGAAAACACTTTTTTCTTTACCTCTTCTGTTGAATAGAGTTTCTGATCTGAAGGCAAATACTGAGCAAATCCTAAAACACTGTTAGTTCTTGGAATTATTGAAATCTGAAGAGAAAAATAACAGACAATGTTGTTAAGATGTTGCTATAGTTGCATGGAATGAAATTTAAAACGTAAAAAGAGTTCAACAAATAATTTTAACTAGAAAAATTAAATCCATATATATCTAATTAGCACTATGTTGAGCTATAGGCCTGATTGACCATCTCCTAATTAGCACTATGTTGAGCTATAGGCCTGATTGACCATCTCCTAATTAGCACTATGTTGAGCTATAGGCCTGATTGACCATCTCCTAATACCCTAACCAGGAGGCACGGTGGCCGAGGGGCAGCACAGTTGGCTGTTGTACAGAAGGCTGGGTTCAAATCCTGTTGAAGGTTAGGTTTTGTTCTCGGGTCTGGAGGGTGTCCCTGAGTCTATTCAGATCCGATGCGTACCTGATTTAAGCTGGGGTAAAGTTAAGGCGGCTGGGCATTGTGCTTGCCATACAGTCTACTAGTAAGCAGTGGGACACTGGTGAACACTGCCACACCAGCCATATGGATCCATTTGGTCAGACGAGATACTTTACAGTACTTTTACCAACCTAACCTGGCCAAATGGTTTTTTAATTATCCGTGCCAGCACCACAAGATTTAGTACAATTCAAAGAAATGATGAAACAATTGCAATAAAAACACAAGGCTTAATAAGTGTGCTGATGTACAGTATATAGAAAAAGGTTTTTACCCTCAGCAAGGCATCAGTGTACTTCAGCATCCAACCTACAAGAGCATGGCCAGACTCGTGGTATGCAACCACTTTCTTCTCCGTCGGAGACAAGAGACGGCTTTTCTTCTCAACCCCTGTGGTAATGAGAAACGGTGAAAGAAATGTTTGAAAACAAGGAAAGGGACTTTTCTCTGCATTTTTATAGTCACAAACGAGCAGATAAAGAAAGATAAAGATAAAGTAATATAGGTTAGTCAAGTACATAAGAAAGAGAAGTGTTATATAGGCAAGTTAAAGAACAAAGAAAGATACATAAAGAGAAGTGTTATATAGGGCGTTTGCAATCACGTCACAAAAAGCACGTGATTTGTGTTTACTTTGTGTAATGGTGTACAAGTAACAATGGCCGCTGTATTAATAAAGTTTCATATAGGCTCGAGCTTTTTTTAAATGATGTGTTGTGTTTTATGTCTTATTAAGATTTAAGCTGTATTATGTATGTTAAATAAAATAGGCTATTTTATTATTATCATAGACATAGATCATAGACGATGTGAGCCTAATAGTGACTTGACTAGATAGCCTGTTCATCAACACTATCACTTGACATCCTAGCCTAGCCTACAAAACATTAAAAGTGTAGGCCTATAAAGTGAAATTGAAAGTGTAAATAGGTCTAGCCGGCCCTAGCCTAATCACATTAATCAATTAATCTACAGTACTACTATTTACCTCCTTATTTTTGAGTAGGATAGCCAATATTCAGATGTGAATTTTGCATGATAAAGAAGTACTTCACTTTCACCACGTTACATTTGGTGACCAGACATATGCGCACAAGACAATTGCGCACACGACAAACGCGCACAGACAACCCCGCAATGACCCTAATGCGTACAGGACAAAGGCGAACACCGACAAATGCGGACACCGACAATCCCGCACAGTGACAAATGCGAACGGCTATATAAGCGCACACAGACAAAAGCGCAAACTCTAGTTAGCAATTTGTTAATAAATTAAATTAAAAAATACAAATTTAAAATAAAAAGAGAAAACAAAGTCATAATAAGTTGAGAAATTATGTAGTCGGGTTCCTCAGCCAGAAGCTGGGCAAACCATGCTTTACATAAAATATAGTAATACTAATATAATACTAATACTAATAATACATTGTAATTGTATTCAATACTAAAACATTCATATCCTAATTGAACAGAAAATATGCTGTCATTCATGGAAAACATTACAGCAATGGTTAAATCCCTTTCCTCCCCATATAAATATGATTCCACATTTCTTTGAGATTACATACCCCATTATAATCCTGTTGTGTAACGGGATATCATTCGTAAAGTAAATCCCTTTCCCCTATTAAATACATGTACACATACTTTAATGGGATCACAGCTCAGTATTATCCCATTGCATAAAGTGATCCCGTTTTTTCATAGAGTCACCTTGCCCTCATATTCCATGTTAATTTGAGATTTCATGCCCCATTATGATCCTGTTGATATAACAGAAAAGCCTAGCATTCATTGATACTTTTCATCTGAACATTTGAGAAGTATTCAATAACAAATAAAAAGCTATTAAATTTTAAATCTAGTGCTACAATTTACTACAAACTCTTCACATTGTCATTTAATTGACTTATTGGCAAAGAGTGCTTAAAAATCATCCCCCCCCCCAAACATATGTGTTTGTCTAGAGTCTACTATACTAATACTTAACTATTACAGAATTAATGAGGAAGCACTAGAGCTTAATAGCATCAGGTATAAAAAAAAATAATTTTAACTGAAAGAATATTGCTGGAAATTATAATAATATATAGAGTAGTAATAACCTTTAATTTTGCGTATTGTTCTAATGGTAGTTTAAATCCTAATTGCAAAGTTATGTGTAATAAAATATCAACAGTAATTTCATCATTCAATCAGGACTTCCTTCTACACTATAAATAACCAAGATTATGTACCTAATAAATCTGCGGGTTGAAAGAGGGGTCGGAATAAAACTACTTGTTAATCACTAATAAAAAATTTTCAAATCGGTTGCATGAATGCATGTTTTAAAACGTACTTTGCCTTTAGAAAAGTGCAATGCCAACTCTTATTTTAAGACTAATATTCCTCTTTCTTTTATTAAAAAAAAAACACAGTATAATGTATAAGTATACGTCTTATTTTCAACTATATGCTTAAGTAGTAGTACTGCTGTTATTTGTTTAATAATCATTTTACGAGCTTCCATCATACTACGATGGTTTAACATGCTGATTAAGACTTAAATATCCAATTAACATTTTTTAAATGACATCTCTTAAAAATCATGACGTAGCAGTACTACTAAAACGAACATTTTATTACTATACTATTAGTCTATACATTTAAAAGTTAATTTTTTTTAAAATATGCATACAATTATTATTACATTTATTATGATTATTAATATATTGTTAGCTTTAAACATGATGTATTTTTGCTGAAAACCAACTAAGACTAAATCCATTATCATCTTTAAATTGGCGATGCATAACTTGCTATTTGCGCCTTTGTCGGTGTGCGCTTATATAGCCGTTCGCATTTGTCACTGTGCGGGATTGTCGGTGTCCGCATTTGTCGGTGTGCGCCATTGTCCGTGTGCGCAACTATCGGTGTTCGCGTTTGTCCTGTGCGCATTTGTGTCATTGCGGAATTGTCTGTGCGCGTTTGTCGTGTGCGCAATTGTCTTGTGCGCGTTTGTCACGGAACCGTTACATTTGTACCTCAAGTGGGTTCTTTATTTACACAAATACGTCACTAAAAACCTAAGCCACGCCCACTAAGAACGCTCTATAGGTTAAAGTACAAAAGAAAGATACATAAAGAGAAGTGTTATATAGGTCAGTTAAAGTACAAAAGAAAGATACATAAAGAGAAGTGTTATATAGGTTAGTTGAAGTACAAAAGAAAGATACATAAAGAGAAGTGTTATATAGGTTAGTTGAAGTACAAAAGAAAGATACATAAAGAGAAGTGTTATATAGGTTAAAGTACAAAAGAAAGATACATAAAGAGAAGTGTTATATAGGTTAGTTGAAGTACAAAAGAAAGATACATAAAGAGAAGTGTTATATAGGTTAAAGTACAAAAGAATGATACATAAAGAGAAGTGTTATATAGGTTAGTTAAAGTACAAAAGAAAGATACATAAAGAGAAGTGTTATATAGGTTAGTTGAAGTACAAAAGAAAGATACATAAAGAGAAGTGTTATATAGGTTAGTTGAAGTACAAAAGAAAGATACATAAAGAGAAGTGTTATATAGGTTAAAGTACAAAAGAAAGATACATAAAGAGAAGTGTTATATAGGTTAGTTAAAGTACAAAAGAAAGATACATAAAGAGAAGTGTTATATAGGTTAGTTGAAGTACAAAAGAAAGATACATAAAGAGAAGTGTTATATAGGTTAGTTGAAGTACAAAAGAAAGATACATAAAGAGAAGTGTTATATAGGTTAGTTGAAGTACAAAAGAAAGATACATAAAGAGAAGTGTTATATAGGTTAGTTGAAGTACAAAAGAAAGATACATAAAGAGAAGTGTTATATAGGTTAGTTGAAGTACAAAAGAAAGATACATAAAGAGAAGTGTTATATAGGTTAAAGTACAAAAGAAAGATACATAAAGAGAAGTGTTATATAGATCAGTTAAAGTACAAAAGAAAGATACATAAAGAGAAGTGTTATATAGGTCAGTTAAAGTACAAAAGAAAGATACATAAAGAGAAGTGTTATATAGGTTAGTTGAAGTACAAAAGAAAGATACATAAAGAGAAGTGTTATATAGGTTAAAGTACAAAAGAAAGATACATAAAGAGAAGTGTTATATAGGTTAGTTAAAGTACAAAAGAAAGATACATAAAGAGAAGTGTTATATAGGTTAGTTGAAGTACAAAAGAAAGATACATAAAGAGAAGTGTTATATAGGTTAGTTGAAGTACAAAAGAAAGATACATAAAGAGAAGTGTTATATAGGTTAGTTGAAGTACAAAAGAAAGATACATAAAGAGAAGTGTTATATAGGTTAGTTGAAGTACAAAAGAAAGATACATAAAGAGAAGTGTTATATAGGTTAGTTGAAGTACAAAAGAAAGATACATAAAGAGAAGTGTTATATAGGTTAAAGTACAAAAGAAAGATACATAAAGAGAAGTGTTATATAGATCAGTTAAAGTACAAAAGAAAGATACATAAAGAGAAGTGTTATATAGGTCAGTTAAAGTACAAAAGAAAGATACATAAAGAGAAGTGTTATATAGGTTAGTTGAAGTACAAAAGAAAGATACATAAAGAGAAGTGTTATATAGGTTAAAGTACAAAAGAAAGATACATAAAGAGAAGTGTTATATAGATCAGTTAAAGTACAAAAGAAAGATACATAAAGAGAAGTGTTATATAGGTCAGTTAAAGTACAAAAGAAAGATACATAAAGAGAAGTGTTATATAGGTCAGTTAAAGTACAAAAGAAAGATACATAAAGAGAAGTGTTATATAGGTTAGTTGAAGTACAAAAGAAAGATACATAAAGAGAAGTGTTATATAGGTCAGTTAAAGTACAAAAGAAAGGTACATAAAGAGAAGTGTTATATAGGTTAGTTGAAGTACAAAAGAAAGATACATAAAGAGAAGTGTTATATAGGTCAGTTAAAGTACAAAAGAAAGATACATAAAGAGAAGTGTTATATAGGTTAAAGTACAAAAGAAAGATACATAAAGAGAAGTGTTATATAGGTTAAAGTACAAAAGAAAGATACATAAAGAGAAGTGTTATATAGGTCAGTTAAGTACAAAAGAAAGATACATAAAGAGAAGTGTTATATAGGTCAGTTAAGTACAAAAGAAAGATACATAAAGAGAAGTGTTATATAGGTCAGTTAAAGTACAAAAGAAAGATACATAAAGAGAAGTGTTATATAGGTTAGTTGAAGTACAAAAGAAAGATACATTAAGAGAAGTGTTATATAGGTTAGTTGAAGTACAAAAGAAAGATACATAAAGAGAAGTGTTATATAGGTCAGTTAAAGTACAAAAGAAAGATACATAAAGAGAAGTGTTATATAGGTCAGTTAAAGTACAAAAGAAAGATACATAAAGAGAAGTGTTATATAGGTCAGTTAAGTACAAAAGAAAGATACATAAAGAGAAGTGTTATATAGGTTAGTTGAAGTACAAAAGAAAGATACATAAAGAGAAGTGTTATATAGGTCAGTTAAGTACAAAAGAAAGATACATAAAGAGAAGTGTTATATAGGTTAGTTGAAGTACAAAAGAAAGATACATAAAGAGAAGTGTTATATAGGTCAGTTAAGTACAAAAGAAAGATACATAAAGAGAAGTGTTATATAGGTTAGTTGAAGTACAAAAGAAAGATACATAAAGAGAAGTGTTATATAGGTTAGTTGAAGTACAAAAGAAAGATACATAAAGAGAAGTGTTATATAGGTCAGTTAAGTACAAAAGAAAGATACATAAAGAGAAGTGTTATATAGGTTAGTTGAAGTACAAAAGAAAGATACATAAAGAGAAGTGTTATATAGGTTAGTTGAAGTACAAAAGAAAGATACATAAAGAGAAGTGTTATATAGGTTAGTTGAAGTACAAAAGAAAGATACATAAAGAGAAGTGTTATATAGGTCAGTTAAAGTACAAAAGAAAGATACATAAAGAGAAGTGTTATATAGGTTAGTTGAAGTACAAAAGAAAGATACATAAAGAAAAGTGTTATATAGGTTAAAGTACAAAAGAAAGATACATAAAGAGAAGTGTCATATACAAGAAGGCTATAACTGTAATAAAAAAGAAACACAAGTCACCAGCTATGACCCTCTCCACTGCATATTCAAAGTCTCTTTTATCCACAAACATGCTCATCTCACGAGCGGCATGTATAGCTGCTTCATTGCAGATGTTGTTGATATCTGCACCTGAAATTTGAGTCAATCATCTACGTTCAACTTCAAGTATCTACAGTTAGATTTACTATCTAATTTAGCAGTTTAAAAGAAAAAAGTTTGATTTAGATCTAAATCAATTAAGATCAATTTTAATTGAAATACCGTAATACGAACAAATTATTTGTTTAAAAAGCTTTTTTAAATTTTATTAAAAGTTATAATTTACTAGATTGTATTGTATTGTATTGTAACTGAAGCCATCTTAACCTTACAGTTTATACAAACTTCTTTACTCAGTAACTATTGATTACCAAGGCGTTAGCCCTGGTCTTATAATTTCATATAATTGTGCGACACTAGAGCACACTTACCGCTCATTCCGGGCGTCAATTTCGAGAGGGCCTTTGCATAAGCCTCGGCAGGCTGAGCCAGCTTGAGCTTGTTCAAGTAAACTGTGAATATTTCCTCCCTCTCCTTCAGCGTCGGCAGGTCAATCATGATGTGGCGATCGAAGCGACCCGGGCGGAGCAAAGCCTATGATGGTGGACCGAAAGAATTGTAAACAAGCATGCCAGCGACACAAACAAAGCCGTTAACAAGGGAATTAAAATTATTAACATTAATAATATGTTATTACTATCATGTGGCAATGTAATAGCATGGAGAGATAAAAGTAAAGTACCCACTGGACCAAATTGATCATAGGGCTAGTGAAGCAGCATTCACCAGTTTCTGTGGGCATGGCATACTAGGGGATGTGTGACCAGTACAACGCTCTACCCATCAGAGCTGGGTAGACTCAGGGACATTCTCCAGTCTCTGTAACAAATCCTAGCCTTCACACCAGGATTCAAACCCAGGAGCTGTGCCACATAGCATGGAGAGCAGCATTATATAAATAACAATCATAAACATAGATAAGAAAATGCACCTTGTCGAGAATGTCCGCTCTGTTAGTCGCTGCCAGCATGATGACACCTTCCTGGGTTTCAATGCCGTCCATTTCAACAAGAAGCTGATTCAGTGTGTGCTCATCTTCACCTCCGGCACTGGCCGAACTGGAAAAGATGAACATAAATACATAAACTTGTATGGAGTCAAAAAATTTTAAAGAGTCAAAAGAAAAAAGTAAACTACTTTTATAAAAACATAAAATAAAACTCTAATGGTTAATGTTAATTGACTTAAAAAAAAAGCAAAACTTCATTCAACCAATTTTAAGTAATATGTTTACATTCATATTTATTGTTAGAATTGGGAGGTTCTAGGAAAGTCCTTTAATTTTTAGTTACATTTCTTACCTTAATCGCTCTAGTTTAATACTTCTTATACTTTTTTATGTTGATAATAATAATTAGTCTTTTTTTTAGAAAGCCCTTTGTGACATTTATAGTTAATGACAGCTTATAAACAAAATATTTTCCAGTAAGTTAAAGATAATTGCCTCGCTGATGTGTAAATTCTTCAAGATTCATGATCCAATATATTAGTCACAAACCAGCTAAACCAACAAAGACTGTTCATTTTCCTCGGCCTTTAACATATTTGAGATAGCTGGACTCAAAGTAATACCAGTTAAGGCAATACATAGCAAACTAGGGGGCATGGTGGATGTGCATCAGCGTTTGGCTGGGGTATTGAAGGTCCTGGGTTCGAATCCTGGTGCAGGCTAGGATTTGTTCCCTGGGTCTACCCAGCTCTGATGGGGGAACCTGACCTTAGTTTGGGTAAAGTAAAGGCGGCTGTGCATAGTGCTGGCCACACAATCACCTAGTATATCATGGCCACAGAAACTGGTGAATGCTCCTTCATGGGCCCTATGGATCAATTTGGTCCGACGGGATATTTTACTTTACTTATAGACTAACATTCAGTCGTATATGACCATCTAAACCAACACACAAACAGAACTTGAAATATCAGATCTAAACACTAACCCGCCTCGACTCCGACCAATGGCATCGATCTCGTCAATGTAGATGATGCACGGAGCTTTATTTCTGGCTTCTTTAAACAGATTCCTCACTCTTGCTGCTCCGACACCTACAGGAAATACACATGAAAGCTTTATTTTTGTAACTGTGCCACACATTGACCATTGCACATATTTATTGTGAATTAGAAGTATGTACCAGATTCAACAAAAAGTTTATTGTATTTTTTAAATTTCACCAAAATGATAATATGTGATGCTGCCCTACGAATCAGTACAGAAGTCGGTAAAACTGCTTCTTCTATATAATGCAAAATATCATGAAAACAGGGTCATTAAACACTTTTTAGATTATCTTATCTTATATATTAAAGATGCTACTTCTATAAAGAAGATTACTGCGTTATAGTTGTGAAATTTACTTTTTACTTTAAAATGTGTTTTTATGCAGCTTATTTTCTAAAATCATGCAAACTTCTCTGAAATTAAACTGTTTTTTAAATATTTAAAACTTTAACAGTTTGTGTTTTAACTCATTATGAATGTGTTTGCTCAATTTCAAAGTGATTGGTTAATGTTTATTGATTCCAGTTATATTTGATATTGATTATTTCTTGCAATGCTAAATTTATCAAAATAAAACCTATTGCCTCTAATGATAGTGATAAGTGATATACTCCATACAACAGTACTGTCAAATGCATGACATTTCACACAATTCTAGTGGTTATGCCCGTCAAAATGATGGAGAAACGAATGACTACAATGTGTTTTGTTAAGAGAGACAGAAAAGAGACTATTACAATAGAGACAATAAAGAAAACAAATCCAGGTTACTTACCACCAATCATTTCTACGAACTCTGAGCCAGCCATGGCTAGGAAAGGTACCTTGGCCTCGGAAGCTAGAGCTCTAGCTAACAGAGTTTTTCCACAGCCGGGTGGCCCCAGCAGCAAAGCTCCCCGAGGAGTTTTCGCCCCCAAATTCTGTTGAAACGAACCACAAAAAAAGTGTTAAGAACAAAAGAAAGCCTTAGAATTTTAAGCAAAACATATTTCAAATATATTAATGTATTAATCATAGTTATTTATATAGATCAGTGAAGTGAAATAAATAAGTATGAGTAAAATGTTGTATATTTATACTATATTGAACAGAATCTCTATGCAAATCACTGATTTACTTTACTGATGACTACAGTCCAGTTAAATGGTTCCTAGGGACAGAAGCAGCGTTCACTGATGCCTGTGGCCCACTTCTGTACCTATGGGCCTCTAAGCTGACAAAATGTGTAAACCACCAATACAATCCCATTATGAGTACACCCGCGGGCTAACGCCTGGTGAGGGGACAGTCCCAGTTGCACATACAAGATTTCAATGCACAGGCAAGAGCCACCGAGAGGAAGTAACATGCACAACCATCCGTCTAGCCAAGTCTGGATGACCTGGCCTATATTCTGGTATTTGTTCTACCAAGCGACAGTGCAGGTATATGAAAACTGCAGCCTTTGTTAATAATCAGAGTGAAATTTAGCAGGTGCAACCAACAGGAGGGCTGTATAGACTCAGGGATGCAGATAACTACATCAGGAATAGGATCTTGGTGTGGCTCCCATTTCATTTTGATCCACCATTTTACATTGTTACACCCGAGATGTAAAAGCCGGAAGGCTCGTATGTTTTGTTAAAATTAGACATTATAAATCTTGTCAAAATCAAAAGGTGAACCATGCTAGGGTGAAATATATATCTTATATATCTGTGGTTTAGTGAGATACTCAACAAGCTCCATTAGTGAAATCTTACCTTTTATCTCTGTGGGTTAGTGAGATAGTCCACAAGCTCCATTAGTGAAACTGTCACGATTCTGGACTAAACCGTAACCTTATTAGCACTCTTAGTCAGATAGCATACACAGACAGACCCAAGCATAGCAAGCGAACCTTAGATTAGCGTAAAGTCTAGGTTAGAAAGAAGAGAGTAGGGGACGCCATTACCTCTTCCCCTCTCCTTACGCAAGTGAAATCCTCGCCTCTCTTTAACCCTCTCTACACTCTTTCATTCCCGAAATCAGAGTTTGCAACTTGACTCAGCCAATCTGGTATTACATCAATTGTATGTGTGATCGTATGTGTGTGTATTCATTAATGTATGTATATATATATATATATATATTCTATTATGCTGTCAATTATGATTCATGTTGTATTTTGATAGTACTACTAATTTATTTTGGTAAACTCAGCATACACGTAAAACCCCCACCCACCTGTAGACACCCCCCACCCACTTCTACCCCTTTTTCATTATCTCCCCTCTTCGTGCCCTACTCAGCGCCCGTGGTCAAGCCCTTGATCCACTCGTCGCAGTGACATCTGGAGCGAAGCGTCTCGCACATACGTAAGCGCCCCGGGCTGCGCTAGACCAGAACCAATAGACACAGGTACATCAAGGGAGATAAGTCATTATCTTATCCTTTGTATCTCCGTATACGTCTACCCCCCCCCCTTTTCCCCTGGGCCCCACCCCGCAAAAGTCGGCGGTACTAATTGTTCACCTACACCCACTCCTAATCCCCCCCCCAATAGTCAATCCTTTATGCAAGTATATTTCAAACCAGCCAACCAGAACATATGTAATTCTAAACTAATGTAGCTATCCAATCAAATTGACCACTGATCACGTGACTAAAATTCACGAAAGCGCGCTTAACTAGTTTTAGGGCACTTCGGCTCAAGTGTTAAGTGGAGAAGGTTGTTTGATTCTATCCTCCACTGATTCAGTTCGTTCCATAGGATATACCGCCTGCATGTGTATAGATAGATATTTTGTCAGTATAAGTA
This sequence comes from Anisus vortex, assembly GCA_949126835.1. Classification (NCBI taxonomy): domain Eukaryota; kingdom Metazoa; phylum Mollusca; class Gastropoda; family Planorbidae; genus Anisus; species Anisus vortex. The sequence continues at coordinate 12,079,669 of OX421499.1, forward strand.
TTTTCATGAACACAGCTACGTTTACCTAATGTTGGACAACCTAGCAGTACCATGTGTTGAGTGTTAACTGTGCCTGTGCAAATTCGTATATGTATCTTGCCATTGAGTGAAGAATTGAAATGATAATAAACACCTGAACTTAACCAACGATTTATTTGCCTGCTTAGAAGTATCTGTTGTGTCCGTCATAATATCTAACGAGCCAAGAGAGAAATAATAATTATTCCAGGGCGATTCCAGTCACGGTAACTCATATCCCAAGACGACCTGCCACCACTACCCCACTCATCTACGACTCCGCACCCCACTCATTGTCCAACTTCTGCCAGGTTGATGTCCTAACCCTAAACACATCCTGACAAAGTGGGGACCTCGCCGCGGGATCCTGAACTCAAGCCGTTCAGTGCACTAACAACAGCAATCAACCCGAGGACCACGCCGTTACTGAAACCGACCCTGGATTGGGGGCTCATCTCTCTACAACACGAAGACTCTAAGCAGCAAACAGATCCGCCACCTCAAACGCAAGCCAAGTCACCCCACTGAGCCAAACTCGTCACCCCACGCCACCTGCGCCACCCCAAACACGCCAGAAACCAGACTCGTCACCCCAACGCCAACCAAGGCACCCATTACGTCAGATTCGCCACTCTAAGCAATCTACGTCACCACAGATACACCAGCAGCCAGATTCGTCGCCCTACGCCACCTGCGTCACCCCAGATTTGCCACCCCAACCGCCAGATCGTCACCCAGATACACCAGCAGCCAGATTCACCACCCCAACCGCCAGATCGTCACCTGAGACACCGCATCGACGTACCTGCACCCGAGACGTCAGCACTAGAAACCGCCGAGAACCCGACATCTGTCCCGTCAACCTCTCCATAGGAACCGCCGTAGTCCCGGTACCCAAACCAGGAAAATAGACAATAACACTATACACTATCTAGTCCCGGCACGGGGAAAAAGAACTTCTCACTATACCGAAGATACCCGCAACCAACAGAGCGCCACGCGCCATACAAAAACGATAACTTTGTGATTGGATATGTGTGTATTGTGTATGTGTGTGAAATTTTAGGAATAGCTGTTCTGGTGAGTACCATTTTGGACTAGTATTAAGTAGTTAAACTCTTAACCCCCCAACCCCTCCTACACCTTCCTCCTTTTACCTCTATATATATATCTGTCCGCTCTTACTTCTTACTCTCACCCTACTCTTATACTATGGCTGAAGGTATAATCTTACGTAAACAGCTACGGGAAGAGGCTATGGCCATAGGCTACACTGACTCAGATATCAACAAATATGTAATAGAACAAGTAGCGGCCCATGAAGCTAGAGAGGATAGACTTAGGGCAGAACAGTTAGCTAGAGAGGATAGAATTAGGGCAGATGAGGAAGCACGTAGGGCACATGAACTTAGATTAGCGGCAACCACTAGGGCCCCCGACAAAACTGACTCTCTTTAACCCTCTCTACTTTCTTTCATTCCCGAATTCAGAGTTTGCAACTTGACTCAGCCAATCTGGTATTACATCAATTGTATGTGTGATCGTATGTGTGTGTATTCTTTAATGTATGTATATATATATATATTCTATTATGCTGTCAATTATGATTCATGTTGTATTTTGATAGTACTACTATTTATTTTGCTTAACTCAGCATACACGTAAAACCCCCACCCACCTGTAGACACCCCCCACCCACTTCTACCCCTTTTTCATTATCTCCCCTCTTCGTCCCCTACTCAGCGCCCGTGGTCAAGCCCTTGATCCACTCGTCGCAGTGACATCTGGAGCGAAGCGTCTCGCACATACGTAAGCGCCCCGGGCTGCGCTAGACCAGAACCAATAGACACAGGTACATCAAGGGAGATAAGTCATTATCTTATCCTTTGTATCTCCGTATACGTCTACCCACCCCCCCCTTTTCCCCTGGGCCCCACCCTGCAAAAGTCGGCGGTACTAATTGTTCACCTACACCCACTCCTAATCCCCCCCCCAATAGTCAATCCTTTATGCAAGTATATTTCAAACCAGCCAACCAGAACATATGTAATTCTAAACTAATGTAGCTATCCAATCAAATTGACCACTGATCACTAAAATTCACGAAAGCGCGCTTAACTAGTTTTAGGGCACTTCGGCTCAAGTGTTAGGTGGAGAAGGTTGTTCGATTCTATCCTCCACTGATTCAGTTCGTTCCATAGGATATACCGCCTGCATGTGTATAGATAGATATTTTGTCAGTATAAGTATTTTCATGAACACAGCTACGTTTACCTAATGTTGGACAACCTAGCAGTACCATGTGTTGAGTGTTAACTGAAGCCTGTGCAAATTCGTATATGTATCTTGCCATTGAGTGAAGAATTGAAATGATAATAAACACCTGAACTTAACCAACGATTTATTTGCCTGCTTAGAACTATCTGTTGTGTCCGTCATAATATCTAACGAGCCAAGAGAGAAATAATAATTATTCCAGGGCGATTCCAGTCACGGTAACTCATATCCCAAGACAACCTGCCACCACTACCCCACTCATCTACGACTTGCACCCCTCTCATTGTCCAACTTCTGCCAGGTTGATGTCCTAACCCTAAACACATCCTGACAGAAACCTTACCTTATATCTCTGTTGGCTAGTGAGACAGTCCACAAACTCCATGATTAGTGAAACCTTACCTTATATCTCTGTGGGTTAGTGAGATAGTCCACAAACTCCATCAGTTCAACCTTGGCTTCTTTCAGGCCTGCAACATCCTTAAAACCAACAGCCTTGGACCCTTTGGATACAATATCCACTCTAGTAAACTTTGCTTGTCTCATGCCACCCTAAACCAAAAATTGGAAAATAAAACAAAATTTTTTTTTTTATCATAATAGTCAAAAACTTGTTAATATAAAAATATATGTGCATCTAGCACATCCCATCGTTCATATGATTTTTCTTCATAGTGTAAAACTGCAAGTGTTCAGTTTATTCACTGTTTTTTTGTGACAGTCAAATGCTTACTCTATATACTCAAAGGTATGAACTATTCAATGTATTTTTAAAATTATTTTTATTAGATCTAATCAACTTTCTTTTATTTAAATAATAAAAAAATATAAAAAATGAAATTCTTTAATTTATACAGGGTTCTTACTCTAAAATCATCTTAAAATTCACAAACGTTTCACAAATTTTTCCTAAGCTTTAAAAAAAAATCATGCGGATGATTTTTAAGTACATATACTCATAATAGAACTTGGGAACAATTTGACTTCATAAAATTAATCAAACTTTATAAAATTGAAATTTACTTGTTTTTATACATTGCTTTATCCCATTCATCAAAATTAAACAACGTTATTAAATGTATACAATGAAGTAAATGTTTCCAAGCTTTCCCAAATTATACAGGGCCCTGTTGTAGGTTTTAAGCTCAAAATATTTCTTAGAAAGCAAATAGGCATAATTCAACTAAGAGTTATTCCCCTTGTGTCTAGTAACAGCTTTAAGTCAAAGGTACAGAATCTATTGACCTGCAATCAAGGTAAGCAAAATGGTTAAACAGGAAATTAAAAAAATGTGTTTAGACAATGTGTATAGAAAATGTGTTTAGACAATGTGTAAAGAAAATGTGTTTAGACAATGTGTAAAGAAAATGTGTTTAAACAATGTGTAAAGAACATGTGTTTAGACATTGTGTATAGAAAATGTGTTTAGACAATGTGTTTAGAAAATGTGTTTAGACAATGTGTATAGAAAATGTGTTTAGACAATGTGTTTAGAAAATGTGTTTAGACAATGTGTATAGAAAATGTGTATAGACAATGTGTATAGAAAATGTGTTTAGACAATGTGTATAGAAAATGTGTTTAGACAATGTGTTTAGAAAATGTGTTTAGACAATGTGTATTGAAAATGTGTTTAGACAATGTGTATAGAAAATGTGTTTAGAAAATGTTTTAAGAAAATTTGTTTAGAAAATGTGTTTAGAAAATGTGTATATAAAATGTGTTTAGACAATGTGTATAGAAAATGTGTTTAGACAATGTGTATAGAAAATGTGTTTAGACAATGTGTTTAGACAATGTGTATTGAAAATGTGTTTAGACAATGTGTATAGAAAATGTGTTTAGAAAATGTTTTAAGAAAATTTGTTTAGAAAATGTGTTTAGAAAATGTGTATGGAAAATGTGTTTAGACAATGTGTATAGAAAATGTGTTTAGAAAATGTTTTAAGAAAATTTGTTTAGAAAATGTGTTTAGAAAATGTGTATGGAAAATGTGTTTAGACAATGTGTATAGAAAATGTGTATAGAAAATGTGTTTAGACAATGTGTATGGAAAATGTGTTTAGACAATGTGTATGGAAAATGTGTTTAGACAATGTGTATGGAAAATGTGTTTAGACAATGTGTATAGAAAATGTGTTTAGACAATGTGTAATAGACAATGTGTAATAGAAAATGTGTTTAGAAAGTGTGTATAGAAACTGTTTTAAGAAAATGTGTTTAGAAAATGTGTTTAGAAAATGTGTTTAGAAAATGTGTTTAGAAAATGTGTTAAGAAAATGTGTTAAGATAATGTGTTAGAACCATTATAATGATTATTCCCCAAGAATTTATATTAATATATACCCACTTACTGATAAAAAATCTATCATGTCCGGCATGTTGCCATCTTTGCCCTTCATCATGGATGTGAAAATTTGACGAATGAAGAGGAATAAAACAAAGGCAATGGCCAGCTGCATGGCTAGCATCGTCCAGGAGCTGTAGACAAAATGTCAGACGAGGGTTAGATAAGGTACTATACTCAGACACGGAACACACACACAAATATCATCCCTAGCTCTATTTCAGCATGTCAAATCATCAACAGCTAAAACATATTTTACAACATTGAATTGTATTGATGTTTTCTTGCAAAACTCAAAACGTTTACAATTTATTTTTAAAGCCTAGATCTGAATATTTGTTAGTCCAAGTCCAAAGTATTTAGATTTATTATAACTTGGTGAAGTAGCCTTAAAATTGGTCTGTTTGATTTAAAATCAGTTTAAAGCAGTAAAAAGAAGTTTGTGTTTATTTCTCTAGACTAGGGATAGGCAAACTATGCTTGAAAATAAAAAGTGATTGCATTTATTTGTTGCTCTTTTTTTGTTTAATTTATTTAATTTATCTATCAGAAATGAGGAACGAACAACACACAGCAAAATACAGGGAGTCACGCACCATCCAGATTTTTATAATGGGTTAGGATTATAACAGATGCTGAAATTGTTCACTCTCTGCATTGATACATGCACAGATCATCACATCTATAACCCCTTGACTATTTCCTTTTGGGGACATCTTTAATCTGATGTGTACCCGAACCATCCACACTCTCTTGATGATATGATAGATGTGACCAAAGGATCAACCAAGAGGGAAGATTCTTAGGGGCAGACCAAGACAAAAATGGCTCGAAGCTATAGATGCAGATCTGCAAAAACTTGGTGTGCGGGCATGGCGAAGGAAAGCCAAGGATAGGCCCCAATGGAAGGAGGTGGTGGAGCAGGCCAAAGCCCTACATGGGCTGTAGTGCCATAGGGATGGATGGATGAAACTCTTAAAAGAGTAAAAGACAGTTTTATAAAGAGAACTGATGCTTGTATCAATACAGAGGGTGAACAATTTGAGCATCTGTTATGATTATGATCAATAAAATTGATATTCATATGTATTTTTATAAAAATCTGGATGGTGCGTGACTTCTAGGACACCCTATATAAAATTGACTAAATTCAATTAATAGCAATCCCATATGTGCATAAAAATTTACATTTTTAAAATACATCCTTATGTGATTTGGGTAAAAACGTGTTTCACGGGAACATTTCATAAGCTTATCAGAGAAGAGCTCCTTACTTAATGTAACCGTATCTGATGGGTATCCTGTCCTTCAGTGGCATGTTTAGTTCTTCTTCCACTTGTCTAATTCTCTCCTCAAAATTAAATCCTTTTGGAATCTTTATAAAAAAACGTCCTTGTGCAGGCTGGAACAAAAAACAAAACAGTCTAGATTTCTCTTTGCCCCTTTCTACATGGGCAAGCACAGCCGCTGTGCCACCATGTCCCTCTCTAATTCATACATTAAGGCATAATTTAAATAAATACACATACAACTGTAATCAATCAAGAATTAACTTAATTATTCACAATGGGAAGGATTTCTAAGCACTATGTACAAAAGAAAGACAGACTTTGAATATTCAAGAGCGATAATTACAATTTACACAAATTACACTATCTTGCAGATGCTTTTTTTTTAAGAGGATTTTTTCTTTACCTGTCCTTTGATAATAGCACCTTCATGAACTTCAATAACCGCAATGTCCTCACCACCTTCTCTAGGCGCAAAGTGAATGTTAATATTTTTCACCTAAAGAAATAACAAAAAAAATTTTTTTAAATAATTACTATCTTATATCAAATATTTTTAAAAAAAAGGAAAACATGTTGTAGTTGTTTTTTTTAATTCTGAAAGTTTTACTAATCATAAGAAATATTTTAATGGTTAGTTGTTGTTGTTTTATTTATCATTCCAGAAAAAATTTTCTCTACTTCTGCTAAATGTTTTTTGTTTATTCTTACCTCCCCTTTTAGAAGAATGTTATGATAAAATTCACTCCATGATATATACTTGTTCACAGCTTCTTGCTTGTTATTGCTGGGGGTGAGGATCCATGCCACAGTCAGGACAGTCAGGAAAGTAAACAAGGAACGCATCAGCTCCACTGCAAAAAAAAACAAAAAATTATGGCACATTTAGATTTCATAGGGGCATGGTGGCGTACCAAAGACCCTGGGTTCGAATCTTGGTGCAGGCTAGGATTATCGTCCCAGGTCTGGAAGTTACCTGACCGTAGTTGGGGTTAGGCAGTTGTGCATAGTGTGGGCCACACAATCACCTGGTATGCAGTGGCCACAAACTGGTGAACGTTGCTTCACCGGCCCTATGGCTCAATTTGGTCAGACAGGATACTTTTTTTTTACATTTAGATTTCATTAACAGAGTGGCTGTAAAGGTCCTGGTGACGGCTAGTATTTTTTCCCAGGTTCTCAAGGGTGTTCCCGAGTGTTTACCCAGTTCTGATGGGAATCTGACATTAATTGGGGCAAAGAAAGGGCTTCTGGGCAATTTACTGGCCAAGCAACCCCCCTTGTATGCCATGGCCACAGAAAATGGTGAATGTTGCCTCACAGGACCTATGGATCGTTTTACCTATTCACAGAGTAATCAATCATGCATCCCTTAAAGTTAAAAGTTGTCAAGGAAAAAATAAGCCAGCTGTGAGCTCAATTATGACTATTGACACACAAATAATAAAACACATCTAATACTTTCCATTTATTTTCAAGTAGGGGGAAAAAATATGGTTAATTTTAATCAGCCTTTCTTCTAATTCAAATTATTTTTGTTAATAACAAAAAATTTGCTTTAAAAATAAATCTCGCCAAATTTCAAAAAATTAAAAATACTTTTACATAATATTAAACATACTTTTCTTCCTAGCCTCTTCTTCTTCATCGTCTGGCTTTTCCTCATCCTGTCTCTTCTCTTTATCTGGCTCATCTGGCTTTCTAGGCTTCTTACTTTCATAATCAGATGACAAGTGTAAACAATGACGTAAATCTGCTGAATTTAAATATAAATTTTTGGGGGTTTTCAAATCTTTCAATATTATAGTCCCTTTAACAAACTAAAAACCAATACATAACCACTTACATTAGCTTTTCATTTTTACTACAAGAAAACAACTGAATTTTAAAATTTCTTCATGCTAGTGTACTTTTCCCTAAAATGTGAATTTTACTTATTAAATTACGACATTATTATGAGTGTTGTTATTTAATTTTAAGGTATTTAAGTACGGTAATCAACTTCTCTGAGGGTCAAAACATTTCCCAGGAAGATTTGTTTATAAGTATACTAGTATATAACATATATATGTTCCAAAGGCCCAAAGGATCAATTTGGTCAGAAGGGATTTACTTTACCTACAACTTTTTACTATAGTGGACCTTTTTTCTTTTGTGCCTTACTTTAAAATTCAGCTAATAGTAACAAAAAGTCTCAGAAAAACATTGAGGTGAAAATATTTGAATTGGGTAAGCCATAAATAGCAAAGCGGATAACTGAATAATTATACCATACTAAGGACAAGCCACCAACAAAGACAGAACATAGCTAGCCACTATAATGTAATATATACTGTTAGTACCTTTACTTCTTTCAACTAGATGTGTGAATGCAGGGAACCCATTAGACTTTATCAAAAACAAGGAGAGGACTTGAACATATTTTCTTAACAGCGGAAAAATCTGTTAAAAAAAAAACACAAAACAACAAAATTAATTGATACAATGGTATAAAAAACAAGAAAAAAAAATGTTTAAATGAATGTGTTTTTGTCTGCTCTACACTACATAATTTTATTATTTTAAACTAAAATGTATGAAGCAGATACAAGAAAAAAACCTTTGATTCTGGCAATTGATTCAAAACCAGTTGGGATTGAATAGTCGATAGTTTTGACAAGAGTTTTGAGGGCAGTTTCTCTTGTATGCATCTGTGTGTCCAGTCCTCAAAAATATTTCTTTGTTGTATTCCTTTAAATATTCTTCTAATCAACTTTTCTGATCTGATAGTTTTGCTTACAATTCTTTCCATCTGAAAAGGGCCAAAATATGTCAATGAATTTTTAATTATTATACAATTAGTATATAGAATCTATATGACTTGTTAGCAGCTATAAAAGAAAATATAGAAGAATTTTATACTTTTTTTTTTGTAAATATTGTTAAAAGCGAAATTGTGTCTTATTATAATTAAATCATAAAATGTAAGACTCAAATGTCAAAGGATTTAAGAAGTATGGCCCGGTCATACAGTTAATGGTATGTTACTGGGGTTTGAGTCCCTGTACTAACTGTAAACCTAGACCTCTAAGTATGGAAGCATAAAGTAAACTGGTTATCTAACTTTAAGAATCGTTACCCTTGATTTTCAATTAATTTAAATGTTACAGTATATAGTAATAGTAAGCCAAATAATACAAAGTAATTAAAGTATTGAATATATATGGCAGTATTAAATATATATGGCATCCATCCATCCTCAAGGGGCGATGACGTAATCCCCCTTTGTAAAAGGAGGCCACAAAAGCCTAGGCAATGCTTTTAAAGAGCCAGCTGTTGCCCAGGCAGCAGGCCCTCTATCTCCCCGCAGATGGTGATTTCAGGAGATCAGATAAGCTGATTCAGCAATGGACCATCTGCGTCGCAGGAGTTGCCAGAGAGACCATGTTTGCTATAAGATTTCCTTAGGGACTCTATCTCCGTGATTTTTTGTTAGGATTTACTCCCTTAGCCTCTCCATTGACCATTTTAGCCGCAAGACAGCAGAGGTTTGAGATTGGGGTTTCCCTCTCCTAGAAGAGCTACCTATCAAGGTTTACAAGACCCATCTGTCTGAAGCTACTGGTTTTAAGGCGCCAGTGACCCGCCTTCAGCCCTTTTCCTGGTAGTTGAAACATGATCCGCCAGACTTGGTTGCAAGTCATTCGAGAAGGCCAGGAGTTGGTGAGATGCAAGCCTTGATGAAATTTTGAGAGGACTGGATGCTTATTTCCCATTCCCATCCCCGGCTGTACTAACCTAGGACCAAGTATAAAATATATTTTAGCATAAATATAAGTGACAACGTGTTAGGCTTATACTATTATAAAACTGGATACAAATATATATGGAGATGTACAAAATAGCAATAGGAAAAGGTAGTAATACTTAAAAGTTCTCATAATTCTGAGATATGGTCAGGATTGCAAGGTGGTGGTGTTGAGGTCAAATATGCAACATAGGGGGAGGTTGGGGAGCAAGTAGTAGGCCTAAAGAATGGGAGAGGGGGGGGGAAAGAGTGCAAAGTAAAATCAGGGGGAATAATGCAAGATAAAGTGAGGGGGATGCTAATAATGAACTGGCACGCTATTTCCCCTTGACCTACTAACCTATTAAACAAAAAACTCAGCATAGTTGAGACGTAAATATTAAAGTAGGCCCTATAATTAAATATTGAACAATTTTACCTTCTCGTTTTTTTTCTTACAATTGTATATGAGTTATGAGGCAAAATGTCTCAGGAATAAGGTTTAAAAATAAAATAAAAGCACACAGTGAAGTGGATAGCCATAATACAAGAACAAAACATTTTTTAAATCCTAAGTTGTGACAAAGTAAGCATAAAATGGTCACAGATTAATAGACTATTCAATAAATAAACCCGCTTAATTTTTTTTTAAGGTAGAACTTATTCCTGAGGCAGCTAAACCAAAGTATTACCAGAAAATATGCTTATTATCATTATTATGTCATTTGTGTTATGTAACTTATTAATCAATCTATATAATTACCGTGAGTTTGTTTATTTGTTTATATATATATATATATATATATGTTTGTTCGCTATAGGCTCCTAAGCCGTTTGACTAATTGGGACAAAAGTTAAATGTATAAATTGGAAACATCCTCCAAAAGAAAATTTTATTCTATGACTTATAGTCAAGAATGTGGTGATTTTATAAATAAAAAAAAGTATATCCAGCTATACAAATAAATATAACCGTACATAGCAAATGGCCGTTTCCGTTCATTTACTATATTGAACGCGAGATTCACTATGTTGAACGCGAGGGTCCTTTCTGGTTTTCCCAATTACGCTGTTGTTGTTTTTTTTATTGTGGCGAAACCTTTTTTTAAAAGTTACGCACCACAATTTGGCTTGGAGAGTTTCAATGGTTTACTTTTAAAAAAATACTAACGTATGACGTAATGTCTATCAAATTATTTCTTTTTTCATTATTGATGTTTGCATTATCCTTTTAAGTAAAAGTAACCAAATGTTTTAATTATTTAATGGATTTACGTCGCTATTGAGAATATCCTTAAATAGGTGACTGTATACACTCTATAAATTAAATGATACAAATTATAAAAAAACAAGTTAGGCCTATAAATGATTACTTTCAAATACCGGGTACCATAAGCTTGACAGCAACAATATAAAATAAAAACTAAATACCGAAAGAAACATTCTCAATACTGTTTTATTGATACAATAAGCAAGAAAAAAAAATTATTTACGGAAAAAATAGTGAAGCCGGCTGGCCGAGCGGTTAGCTCACCTGACTGTCAACCAAAAAATCACCTGACACGTCGTGGGTTCGAGCCCAGCCACTGGCAGATCCCTGTCGCCCTACAGGAGTTTTGGGACTAGATGACGTTAATGTTGAGTTGTTATCAAGAGCGCTTAACCGGCAGCAGTGAAACCTCTCACAGATTAATATTAATAGTCTTCTAGAGCGCACTGAGCATGCTAAAATAGCATGGATAGAAGCGCTATACAATTTACCATTACTTACCAATACCTAAAAAATCTTTCTCAATTTAATTTTTATTGCATTGAAATATTATTTTCTATTTTGTTTTATAATATTATTTACCTTTTTTATTGTTTTGTATTTATGTTTTTTTTTCCTTTTAGATAGTATATTATTGTTAATTTAATATTATTAATAACAAGTCATGTCAACACAACTGCTACATTTTAATATCGAATTTAAAAGTCTCTTAAAAAAACCCGGACGCTTAGGATTGAGCACTCTCTGTCCGGGCTCCAGCCACCCAACGTCACGCCGAAGGCGTGGCGTGCCGTGTAACGGGGAAGGTTTCCACAGCCCAGCGATCGTTCACTGCGGTTCCCCTAAGGATCATTATCGTGGTGGCTCGCCAGTATACCTAATACCTGCACTGTCACCCGGTAGCACAAATCCTATAGGCCTACTATAGGTACATGCATGCAGGCACCGGGAGGTTCTTGAGACGGGATTGCAGCGTCCATTGCTTCCTCCCCACCGAGACCAGTGGCCTCTCGGCAGTGTAATGGGCCTCGGACCCGCTGCGGGGGCTGTGCCCCATGCGTTCGCCCGCCAGTGTATTCTTAATGGGAATGTATCGGCGGTTTACACACTACGCCAGTCCTTGAGGCCACAATTCTTATGCATATGCCAGGGTCAGGTCGACCAGAAACAATTAAAAATAACAAAAACTAAATACAGAAAGAAACATTCTCAACACTGTTTTATTAATACAATAAGCAAGAACAAAAATTGAATACCGAAAAAAAAACGTTCTCACGTTTGTTTTTATGGTATTGAAATATTATTTTTTACGCTTTTTTTTATTATTTACCTTTTTATTGTTTGGTATTGTTTTTGTTTTTTCTTTTAGATAGTATATTATTGTTAATTTAATAGACGATTATTTTAATAAAAAGTCATGTCAACACAACTGTTCGCTACGTTTTAATACCAGAAGCTTGACAGTAACTGTAACAATTATTATGCATATGCCAGGGTCAGGGCGAACAGAAACAATTAAAAAGAACAAAAAACTAAATACCGAAAAGAAACGTTCATTGTATTTATTGTAATAGTCTCTTTTCTTTCTCTCTTAACATTAATATTAACTTAACTAATATTGCAATATTGTAGTCGTTCGTAAACAAACAAACAAACTCACGGCAATTATATATGTTGATATTTCTTAATTAGAGTTTAAAGCCTTGTGTATTATTTCTACAGTTACTAGAAGCATCCTAAATTCATACTATGTCGAGATTTAAAGTTGACCTAATTGTTTTAACCTTTAATTCAAGATTTAACAATAGACTATTTCTTAAATCCTCTTAAATGTAACAAATGTTCCTTCTACACAAACAGAAAAGGCCATGACAACAATAGAGATAAAGAGCTCGAAGAAGTGTCATAATCATCTTGAAAAAAACCAGGAAAGTTCAAGGACAACAAGGATATCATGACGTTACAATAGCCTATGATTTTATCTTTTTATCTTATATGTTATATACACTCCTTCTCTTATCTTATATGTTATATACACTCCTTCTCTTATCTTATATGTTATATATACTCCTTCTCTTATATGTTATATGCATTCCTTCTCTTATCTTATATGTTATATACACTCCTCTTATCTTATATATATGTTATATACATTCCTTCTCTTATCTAATATGATATATACACTCTTTCTCTTATCTTTTTATATGTTATATATAAAAAAAATATTTAGTGTTTTTATCTAAAAATTGCAACATATTGTTATTGTGTTGTTATTTCTAAGCAGCGCCATAATACTGGGGGCTTCCCCACTTTTCACAAGAATGTATCTTATATAATATTAATGAGGGACGCACTGTTTTATTAAAAATACAATAAGTTTGCTACGTTTTAATACGAGACGCTTGACAGTTACAATTATTATGCATATGCCAGGGTCAGAAACAATTAAAAAGAACAAAAACTAAAAACCGAAAAGAAACTTTCATTGTCTTTTATTGTTATAGTCTCTTTTCTTTCTCTCTTAACAAAACACATTGTAGTCATTCGTGTCTCCGTCATTTTGACGGGCATAACCACTAGTACTTAATAACTGTCTTTAGATTTTTATCGACCACAGAATCATAGGTTACTAAGGTTATAAGTAACTTATAAGGATAGGTAGATAGGCCCCTAATGCCCTATAGCCTATAGACGCCTATAGTTCATATATATAGTATATATAGTAATATAGTAATAGTAGGCTAAGTCACTATATTCTATCGTCATATGTCATAATATATAATCAGTATAATCAGTAGACTCATAGTAGTGTAGTGAGTAGATAACTATTATATAAGCATAAGATTAAATAAGTCGGAGTAGATAGTCTGGAATAGTCCGAGTCATAATACTAATAAAATTGTCATGATTTTAGAATTTTAGATACTAAAAGAGTAAGATAGGCCTACTAACTAATCTAACCCTAACTTTTATTGTGGCACACTTTGGCCTATATTCTATATACTATAATATTCTCCATGTACAAAAAAATGACCACTAAAAAATTTGTAACTTTTTTACTATTTGTCATAGAGATATGTTTTATATACCGTTGGAAAGCTCAGATCATCAGCTTTAAGATGCTGCTTTTAAAAATGAATTATTTTGATTTTGAAAAAAATTGTCGCATCCCTACCCTAACCGTCGTTCTTTGGCGTCAGTGTCGAATCGGAGAATTTCACAAAGTTCAGCCAGCACTAGATATTGTTTTATCCTGGACTAAAAACCCAAATTTATTTTAAAACCATGGCAACTGAGTACACATTCTAATGAAATAATTTATTTGAAATTAACAGCGAAATCCATTGTGAATATTTTTAGAAATACAAATGCCAAATTTCATGCTCAATGACAATAATAAAGTTAAATAGAGTAGCCAACCTTGATTTATTTTTAGATGGGGTTAAAAAAAATGTTATCCATTCAGGATGAACGTTACATTTGGCAAGGAAATGGCATTCTTCAGTTTTCTCCACCAATCAAAACTGTTTATGTATTGTATATTTTGTGGATGAGATAGGCTAAAGAAGGTGGGTTTCGCTAAATAATTAGTTTATCATTGTTTTGTGGATTAGACGGTATTGAAATGTATTTTATAATTTTTATGAGTAGTGCAAGAATTCGAAATGATGCATTAAGCTTAGATTGTGCTAACATATTTGTCATGAAAATTCGCTGAAATCGGGAAAGTTCGCGGATGTCACTTAGGCAATGGCGGCCATGCTTTTATGAAAGCTGTAGCAGCGAAAGTCGATCATATTGTTTTCGAAGTGACTGTGGATTTAGATAATATTGAACTCAAGGTTCCCCAATTATAGATTTTACGGACTATTTAAGATGTATATTAAACATGTTAACACATTAGTATATTAAACATGTTAACACATTAGTTCTAGGTTACCTAATTATCTACCGTGGGAAAGAACTGAATATAGGTCATGACCCTATTACTATTATTATTACAATATTTATCGGCCTTTTCTGTCTAAGTTGACCATGACATGACAGACCTAGATTTTTTTACTGTGTAATTATTTCTTTAAAGTAAACCTTGGGAAAATTAATGATTGGCTTGATTTAAATAGGGAAAAATCATATCGGTTGCTAAAAAATATATGTGCTCACCGAAATAAAATCTGTATTATATATTCAATTTATAAGATGATAAAAAAGGCTTTTATATTTTTTTAAATATTTAAATTATAATAATATAACTAAATAAATTAAAATATTAGCATATAGAGTAATCTAGTCTAGACCTAGACTAGTCTAAATAAATTTAAACAAAAGTAAAAGCTAACTGCAATCAGCCTATAAATTGCCTATAAATAATTATTTGCAAGGATTCACAGATTCAGTTCAGTATTGAGTGAGTCTAAGTGAGCAGTTTTAGTTTTTAAAGTAATTTTCTTTTTAGGCCTAAATATATACCGGTATATTATAAAAATACGGAGTGATTATTCTCACAGTTCTTCTTATAACGCTAACCGTTATATAAAGATTTCTAGCTGCAGATAACGCTTGGCGTTATTTGAAGATTCGTAACAGGTCTTCATATATGTTCTACTGGCGCATGCGCATAATCGTTTGTCTTTCCCTATTGGCTTATATAGCCTACTGTTTGTCGTACAGTTTGAGCAAGATTTTGTGGTCTAATGGTTAGTGCTGTCAGCTGGCAACCGAGGTGTCGCACGTTTGACCCCAGCCATCTCCACTTTTTTTTTTTTTCTATTAATTATTATTCAATTTGAGTAAAACGGGATACGGTAAATACATGAATATTTTGTAAGTAACCATTAGTCATTGTAAGCCAGAGAATACAATAGCTGACTCCTAAGCCTAAATGATACCTTTTCTTACGATAAATAGTATGATAGTGATAATAATAATTGTTCTAAAGTGTGCGCAAATGTCTATTTCTATAGTGCTTGAGTACAAATGGTTCTTTAATATTGTTTTAAGTGTGCTGAAAGACAGAATTTATGAACGGAGTGTCTGCGCGTCCGGCGACCGGACGTATAGCACGGGAGATATACGTCCGGCGACCCAAGTCACGTGACTGACCATGCGCATAATCGTTTATTCTTGTTCGAGTTGCTTAATTACTATTTATTGTTAAACATAACCAAGGTATCGTGGCCTAATGGTCAGTAGCGTGTTCTGGCAACCGGAGTCTCGCAGGTTCGAATCCTGCTATCTTCATCTTTTATTTTAATTTTTTTTTTATTTATTTATTTAATTCAAATACAGTACAATGAGATATATACAGTGCAATGAGATATTTTTTTAGTTCAATACGAGAATACCCTTCATTTATTCATGTGGGTGGAAATAATTTCATTCAAAGTGTCAAAGAAATAAAAAATTCGACTGTTGGGCCTAATGTCTAGCCTATTTCTTGAGAAAACGTGTTAAATGTCATTACCAAACAATTTATAAAGTAGTTTAATAAAGTCATTAGTAAACATCTTGACTTGCGCTACAATTTCAATTACGATAAGACATTCATTTAGCCAACTATGAATGTGGGTGGACATAACAATCTCATTCAATGTATCCATTCAAAGTATTAAACAAATAATTAGACTATTTAATTATTAGGCATAATGCCCGTTTCTTTATAAATATGTTAATATCAATACGCTCTACGTCTCTCGTTTGTACTTGTAGTTGGGTGGTCAAATAACAAGCCCGCCGGAATAATATCTTCCAAATTCCGAATGTGTCCGGCGGTCACGTGACGTGCTCGCAGGAAGAATATCTCCCGCAATATTTTGTCCGGTCGCCGGACGTATATCTCCCGCGCTATACGTCCGGCCTCCGGACGTATAGACACTGCCTATTAACTAAATTTCCATTTATTTGGATTTTTTTCCATTGAAACCTAGCTACTGCTTTTGATCTGATATAAACAATACCTTTTTTTAGTTTTCCCAAGCTTGTGAGGGCGTTTTCTTTAATCTGCAATTTGTTATTAGAACACCATTAACAGTTTTAATTATCTAGAAATGTATTAGAATATAATGGAAGAATAACTGAGACTAACAGCTTCATTGCTTAAATTTGTAAATTGTTGAGTCAGGTTATATATAGAATCAGCATTGACACACAGTTCTAAAAATAATATGGGTTAGGCCTGCTTTAAAAACAAGTTTTATAAAATGAGACAAAAAACACACTTTAAGATGGTCTTTATTGTCTTAAAATCAACCTAGACAAAGAGACATGCCAAATTCAAGTGTAATTTATTCTATTTTTGTCAAAAAATCAACATGGGGGCAAAAACTTAGGGATGACATTTTCTGTTTGTTACTGTTAGGTTTCATGTTTTGATTTCTTGCATCACAGTGTTGTTGTTGCTGGTTTTATTATTAATTTTGGTAATATTTCCTAGCAAAAGATGACAAAGACAATCTAAATTAAAACTAGATGGACATAGAAATGTGTAGACTCTCATGAGTAATAAATAAGTGTAAAAAATTATTTCCATTTCTCTACTAATTATGTCTGAAAAAGAAGTTGGCCTGGTTTGTACGTCCTTACACAATATATAATATAATCTTTTCCAGCCCAAGGGAATGTATGGGGGGTTGTAGGGGGCATGGTGGCAGAGTGTTCGGCTGGCGTATCAAAGGTCCTGGGTTCGAATCCTGGTGAAGTCTACCCAGCTCTGATTGGTACCTGACCTAAGTTTGGGTAAAATAAAGGCGGCTGTGCATAGTGCTGGCCACATAATCACATAATATGCCATGGCCATAGAAAATGGTGAATGCTGCTTCACCGGCCCTAGGGATCAACTTGGTCCGATGGGGATCACACTGTCTTGTAACCATGGGCAACAGTGGGAATTTATCTTTTTGTTAAATAAAAAGACTTGCCTATTTTTAACCCGATTACAATATTATTTACAATACTAGTGGTTATGCCCGTCAAAATGACGTAGAAAAGAATGACTACAATGTGTTTTGTTAAGAGAAAAAGAAAAAAGACTATTTCAATAAATACTGGAGTGAGAACTTTTCTTTTCGGTATTTAGTTCTGGTTCTTTTTAATTGTTTCTGGGTAATTGTTGTTGTCAAGCTTTTGGTATTAAAACATAGTGGAAAGTTATGTTGACTTGACTTGTATTATAATATTAAAGTTATTTTGACTTGACTTGTATTATAATATTAAAGTTATGTTGACTTGACTTGTATCATAATATTAAAGTTATGTTGACTTGACTTGTATCATAATATTAAAGTTATGTTGACTTGACTTGTATTATAATATTAAAGTTATGTTGACTTGACTTGTATTATAATATTAAAGTTATGTTGACTTGACTTGTATTATAATATTAAAGTTATGTTGACTTGATTTGTATTATAATATTAAAGTTATGTTGACTTGACTTGTATTATAATATTAAAGTTATGTTGACTTGACTTGTATTATAATATTAAAGTTATGTTGACTTGACTTGTATTATAATATTAAAGTTATGTTGACTTGACTTGTATTATAATATTAAAGTTATGTTGACTTGTATTATAATATTAAATTAACTATCTAAAAGAAAACACAAATACCAAACAATAAAAAGGTAAATAATAAAAAAGTAGAAAATAATATTTCAATACAATAAAAACTAAAGTGAGAACAATTTATTTCAGTATTTATTTTTTTTACATGCTTATTGTATTAATAAAACAGTGTTGAGAATGTTTCTTTCTGCAATTAGTTTTTGTTATTTTATATTGTGTCCCGGTTGCCCTGACACTGGCTATGCATACAAATTGTTGCTGTTAAGCTTCTGGTATTTAAAAGTACTCATTTATAACTTGTCCTTTATAAAACATATAATTTAATTTATTTAGTGAACAAAGACGCCTATTAAAGTGACTTGAATCAAATAAATAATAAAAACAATTGGTTACTTTCACTTAAAAGGATAATGCAAACATCTTTAATGAAAAAAGAAATGATTTGATAGACATTACCTCTAGTATTTTTTTAAAAGTAGCCTACACCATTCAAACCCTCCAAGCAAAATTGCAGTGTGCAACTTTTGAAAAAATGATCTCGCCTCATTAAAAAAACAACTGCAGAATTGGGAAAATCCGATAAGACCATCGCGTTCAACATAGTAATTGAACGGAAATGGCCATTTGTTGTGTACAGTTATATTTATTTACATAGTTGGCTCTAACATTTTGGCTTTTTTAAATCAACACATTCATGATTATAAGTCATAAAATAAATTCTCTATTGGAGGACGTTTCCAATTTATACATTCAACTTTTGGCCCTATTAGTCAAACGGCTTAGGCGCCTATAGGAGACAAACATATATATAAATATATTAATATATAAACAAAACAAACTCACCGTAATTATATATATATTGATTAAAGGGCTAAAGAATTTATATGAATACTAGTTGTTATGCCCGTCAAAATGACGGAGAAAAGAAATTTGAATGACTACAATGTGTTTTGTTAAAAGAGAGTTAGACAAAAGACAATATTACAATAAAAACTGGAGTGAGAACGTTTATTTTCGGTATTTAGATTTTGTTCTTTTTAATTGTTTCTGGTCGCCCTGACCCTAGCATATGCATAAGAGTTTTTGCTGTCAAGCTTCTGGCCTAAAAGACTGGTATAGTATGTAAACCGCCGATACATTCTCGTTAAGAATACACCGTCGGGCGAATGAATGGGGGCAGCCCCCGCAGCGGGTCCGAGATCCATTACACTGCCCTAGAGGCAACTGGTCTTGGTGGGGCGGAAACAATGGATGCTGCAATCCCGTCTCAAGAAACACGCGGTGCCTGGATGCATGTACCTATCAGACATGCCTACCGTTCCGCTTTTGGCGTATTTGTTCCGCTTTTTTTATTAAAAAACACACTTTGTTACGCCGTTACGCTTTTTAATAGTTTTGTTACGCCAAATTGGAAAGTTTGGGTTTTTCATGGGTTGAAATATAGTCCGTGTCTAGGTTGATAAAACAAAGGCACAAAAAAGTCGCAATGCTAAAATTATCATTACTTGGGTTTTCTGGGTTTATTAAAAGAGATATTGTGGGCTTTTCTAACGTTTTTTGCGGTATTACTCGTGTTTGGCAATTAATATTCTTTTTCTTTACTGTATTGCTAAGATTGTGAAAATGTCTAAACGTCCTGGCTCAGAAAGTTTAAATATGACTTGTTCAAATTGTAAAAAAACTAATTCAGTGTTATTGGAAGGAATATTCAGAGGAGTTTATTCAGCAAATGTGAATTTAATGTTCTTTGTAGGCCTACTAGATATAGTATAGATCCATTGCAAATTGTCTGTGAAACGTCGTAAGCCTACCTACATTTTAAATCTAATAATAGGCCTAGATTTTAGCTTTTTTCTTTTTTTTTTTTTTTTTTTTTTTTTTTTTTATATAAAAGATTGTCAGATAAAGAGTGTTCCGCTTTTTTGATGAAAAATCCTCTTTTTCATCAAGATTGTTCCTCTTTTTAGTCCTTAGGGGTAGGCATGTCTGACCTATAGTATAGGATTTGTGCTACTGGGTGACAGTGCATGTTTACTGGCGAGCCACCACGATAATAATCCTTAGGGGAACCGCAGTGAACGATCGCTGGGCTGCGGAAACCTTCCCTATTACACGCCACGCCTTTGGCGGGGTGGCTGGAACCCGGACGGAGATTGCTCAATCCTAAGCGTTACGCCCTGGGGTGGCTGGAGCCCGGACAGAGATTGCCCAAACCTAAGCGTTGCGCCCTGGGGTGGCTTGTGCCCGGACAGAGATTGCTCAATCCTAAGCGTTACGTCCTGGACACAAGAGCCGAAAGGCTTGTCCGGGTTTTTTTTAAGATAATTTTAATTCTATATTAAAATGTAGCGAACAGTTGACTTGACTTGGTATTAATAATATTAAATTATCAATAATATATTATCTAAAAGAACAAAAACACAAATACAAAACAGTAAAAAAGGTAAATAATAAAAAAAAATTAGAAAATAATATTTCAATGCATTAAAAACTATAACAATAAAGATATTTTTCGGTATTTAATTTTTCCTCTTGCTTATTGAATTATATCATTAAAACAGTATTGAGAATGTTTTTTCCGGTATTTAGTTTTTTTTATTGTTTCCGGTAGCCCTGGCACATGCATAAAAATGTTTGCTGTCGGGCTTGTGGTATTTAAAAGTAATCATTTATAACTTGTCACTTGTCCGTTATAATTAGTATAATTTAATTTATAGAGTGTAGAAAGTTGCCTATTAAATGATGCTCTCAAAAGCGTCGTGCATCTATTAAATAATTGAAACATGTGGTTACTTTTACTTAAAAGATGATGCAAACATCTATAATGAAAAAATAAATGATTTGACAGACATTACGTCCTACGATAGTAATTTTTTTTAAACGTAGCCTACACCATTCAAACTCTCCAAGCCAAATTGCGGTGCGTAACTTTTGAAAAAAGGTCTCGCCACATTAAAAAAAAACAGCAGAATTGGGAAAATCCGATAAGACCCTTGTGTTCAACAGAGTGAATCTCACGTTCAACATAGTAAATGAACAGAAATGGCCATTTATTCCGTAAGGTTTTATGTATTTGTATAGCTGAATATACTTTTTTTGATTTATAAAATCAACAAATTCATGATTATAAGTCATAAAATAAAAATTTATTTTGTTGGACGTTTTCAATTTATACATTTAATTTTTGTCTTGATTAGTCAAACTGCTTAGGAGCCTATAGAGGACAAACATATATATATATATATATATATATATATATATATATATATATATATATATATATATATATATATATATGTTTGTCCTCCCTCTCTATATATATATAAACAAACATATAAAAAAACTCACGGTAATTATATATATTGATTATTTTAAATTACTTTCCTAAATGTCTTCAGTAAATAATAAAAATAATTTGTTTAATTATTAGATCGATAGCTTTCTGTTAATTGTAGTTTATAAATATTTTATATGTAGTTTATACAGGCTTGTTTTATTTTCCCCTGGCAATGTCAGCAATTCAGCTTGTATAGTATATAATATATTCATCTCATCCGTGTAAGTCTAATTCTATTACATCACAAAAATTGTTTTTTTTTCTTTTAAAAATAAAAAAAGTCAATGAATGTTTTTATATTTTCACCCAAAAAATCTATACTGCTTTACTTTAAAACTAAGGTCATTTATATAACGTTCATTGCCTTCACTTTTAATGTGCATTTCCCTTTATGCTGTTTCTCTTACAGATATGAACGCTGTTTACAACATGACACCATTGACAGTTGACTTCTCTTGTCTGTGTGTCAACTTACCAGAAACCTGATGTGTCCCAGCATCCAACCACTTTTGTGCTGTTTGTTGTTTTGTTACCTACACTGCCCGTCACCGCTACCGCCCCTCCGTTCAAAGGGTAGGATTAGTGGAAATGTCAGAGAAAAAATCCCCTCCTCACAAGGTATGTATGCCCAAGACTATACAGAAATAGGGAGCAGTAAGTGGGAAACAGTAAAGACCAGGGTTTTTTTTTTTTACTCCTGGCTTTAGTCATAGTCAAACTGTGTTGTTGTCTCTTTTTTTAAACACTATTGACAAGTGTATTTCTAATCAGGACAAATCCAGCACAAGCAAACTTGTACAGAACGATGGCAAATTGAACAAGAGAAAACTGTTAACCCCCACATCGCCCACAGAAGATGATGGTGAGTGATTCTTCTTTTAACCCTTAGACTACCATTGGCCTTTTTTAAAAAATAAAATTTCTAAGCATTTTTTTAAATGTTGCTGCGACTTTTAGTTAAGTGTATGGAACCCATGACGTGGATGTGATCTGACTGATAATGAAGGGGTCAGGATTCCTCGATGGGTAGGGTGTGGTAGAAGAGGTTGATTTTCTTTACAGTAAGACTTCCCACTAGACATTAACCCTTGTACTGTGGTCGGCCGATTTTATCTGCCTCATTTCCCGTTCTACATCGTGGCGGGCCGATTTTATCGGCCGACACAAAACGCGCTCAAATGACATCTTCCAGTTCAGTATTTTAGAAAAACTATAGCTACTTCCGTTTACTAATAAATAAACTTCAGTTTTTTCGCTCTTCTGCACGATTTTTATAACTTTGAAGTTATTTTTACGATGATTGTTGTCGAACTTATTTGCTCTAGATATTTTAGTTCAATGGATATGGCTTACCTAATTAATCAATTTTGAATATTTAAGTGATGATAAAATTGATTCAGACGATCATTTTTCAACTACATATGAAAATAATATTAAAATTAATTTAGGTCTATCTTCTAATGAGTCGGAAAGCTAAAATCCGATGCATTAGGCTTAGGCGTGCCTAGGCCTAGAACTAATAAGGCGTCGCCCAAAAATCGATACCCAATAGTACCTATTATTATTGATTGTAGATTTTGGCAATGAATTAAACTAACAATTTTTGTTATTCATTCTTCTAATACTATTTTCCATCAAATTAAATTTTTTTAGACAAGCTTTTGTCATTTTTTTGTGTTGATTTCTGCCGTGTTATGTCTGTGACGTCATACTTTGTTGATTTGAAATAATTAGAGATATCGGCACAAATTATTTTTTTCAAAGGCTATTAATAACAGAAACCAATGTAAATAGTAAATTTTCTAAAATATAAATAAAATAGCTATTATATTCAATAACGATTTTAATAATGTGCCGATAAAAAAATGGAGTTAGATGTACTCGAATAGAAATTTTTTTTTTCTTTTTGACCACTCTAAGGTCAAGGCCATGGTCAAATAATTTTTTTTTAATCAAAATAGTTTTTTAGATTCCCCATCTATTCCACTTTACAAAAATATATAGTTATTGGGGTCTGGCAATAATATTTCCATGTCATTTATTGCTATTTCTGATGGCACCGAAAATGCTAAAAAATTCCCCGTACTACAGAAAATTCTACACCACACTTCTTTAATTGGAATTTTAACTTACATTAAACCTTTTGATTTAGTTTTATGCATAGATTTTACCAAACCACTTTTTTTTTTATAGTGGCATCAGATTCCATTAGAATATTCTGAGGGTTCAAATCCATTAGGGGCAGAATTTATTGATTGCTTGATTGCATCCCTGAGTCAGTGAACTACAACTAGTTGTTTACCACACTTCAATTGCTTGCATGGGCGTGGTCTGCTAAGTCAGCCCTATATAGATTGTAATGTGAACTTTCATATAGTATTTACTGCTGATTTGTTGGTTGTCTTGTCTTTACTACTAGTTTAATTGGTTATATTGTTATATTACTGGTTATAGTGTTAATTTTGTGATTTTTAGCATTTACTGATGATTCAATGGGTATTACTACCATACTAGTTTAATGTTTATCTTGTCTTTACTACTAGTTTAATTGGTTATATTGTTATATTACTGGTTATAGTGTTAATTTTGTGATTTTTAGCATTTACTGATGATTCACTGGGTATTACTACCATACTAGTGTAATGTTTGTCTTGTCTTTACTACTAGTTTAATTGGTTATATTGTTATATTACTGGTTATAGTGTTAATTTTGTGATTTTTAGCATTTACTGATGATTCAATGGTTGTTACTACCATACTAGTTTAATGTTTGTCTTGTCTTTACTACTAGTTTAAGAATAAAATGGTTGTCTTGTCTTTACTACTAGTTTAATGGTTGTCTTTACTACTAGTTTAATGGTTGTCTTTACTACTAGTTTAATGGTTGTCTTTACTACTAATTAAATGGTTGTCTTTACTACTATTTTAATGGTTGTCTTTACTACTAATTAAATGGTTGTCTTTACTACTAGTTTAATGGTTGTCTTTACTACTATTTTAATGGTTGTCTTTACTACTAGTTTAATGGTTTTCTTTACTACTAGTTTAATGGTTGTCTTTACTACTAGTTTAATGGTTGTCTTTACTACTAGTTTAATGGTTGTCTTTACTACTAATTAAATGGTTGTCTTTACTACTAGTTTAATAGTTTTCTTTACTACTAATTAAATAGTTGTCTTTACTACTAGTTTAATGGCTGTCTTTACTACTAGTTTAATGGTTGTCTTTACTACTAGTTTAATGGTTGTCTTTACTACTAGTTTAATGGTTGTCTTTACTACTAATTAAATGGTTGTCTTTACTACTAGTTTAATGGTTGTCTTTACTACTATTTTAATGGTTGTCTTTACTACTAGTTTAATGGTTTTCTTTACTACTAGTTTAATGGTTGTCTTTACTACTAGTTTAATGGTTGTCTTTACTACTAGTTTAATGGTTGTCTTTACTACTAATTAAATGGTTGTCTTTACTACTAGTTTAATAGTTTTCTTTACTACTAATTAAATAGTTGTCTTTACTACTAGTTTAATGGCTGTCTTTACTACTAGTTTAATGGTTTTCTTTACTAGTTTAATGGTTGTCTTTACTACTAGTTTAATGGTTATCTTTACTACTAGTTTAATGGTTTTCTTTACTACTAGTTTAATGGTTGTCTTTACTACTAGTTTAATGGTTTTCTTTACTACTAGTTTAATGGTTGTCTTGTCTTTACTACTAGTTTAATGGTTGTCTTTACTACTAATTAAATGGTTGTCTTTACTACTAGTTTAATGGTTGTCTTTACTACTAGTTTAATGGTTGTCTTTACTACTAGTTTAATGGTTGTCTTTACTACTAGTTAAATGGTTGTCTTGTCTTTACTACTAGTTAAATGGTTGTCTTGTCTTTACTATTAGTTTAATGGTTGTCTTTACTACTAGTTTAATGGTTGTCTTTACTACTAGTTAAATGGTTGCCTTGTCGTTTCATCAGATAAGAAAGCCCAGCAGCAACAGCAGGTGAAGCGTAAACGTCTCAACATGCCAGAAGAATCCCCAGAGCACACAGGAATAGGTTCCCCGCGGGGTGCTGGCTCAGTTTCTCGCCTTAGCGTCCCTTTGTCTGAGAGGCAACAGATGGCTCTTCTGATGAGAATGCAAGATGAATCTACAGTTGGGGGTAAGTGTGCAAAAATAATCTGATGTTCCTGTCGAGATCTTTTAAATTTCTTTGTTTCAATTTATTTATTTTGCACTTAGATCTTTCAAGAAGAAGTAGATGCCATGATTATTGCCCTTGAGACAGTTGAACATAAATATAACAACAAACATCTTGCCCCAGCAGATATAGTCATTTTCACCGACTCTCAATCAGCACTTCAAACAGTAGCAAGCGAAACCTCACCAAGCTTGAAAGAAATCGCCCTATTAGAACACACTCTGGACTACCTAATAAGCACATACAACATCAACATAACTCTACAATGGATCCCAAGACATATTGGCATACCAGGAAATGAAAAAGCTGACAGACTGGCTAGAAAGGGAGCTAGCATGGACCAATATGAAAGACCTGTCAGCTTTAACACAGTGTGCAACATACTAAAAAAACAACTTTAAGGAGGAATGGCTAAATCAATGAGCTCAGGGAACAACTGGAAGAAAAATGTACAGAGAAATGAATCAGCCCAACAAACAAGACAACATAAAGTTCCTCCCCCGCAAAGAACAATGCACTATATTCCAGTTGAGAACAGGACATATAGCACTCAACTCACACCTAAATAGAATAAACCCAACTCACCCACCTAACTGCAGGCTTTGCTCCTGCCCACAAGAAACTGTAGAGCACTTCCTACTTGAGTGCCCTGGGCTAACCGACCTCAGACGCACCTTGCTCCCCCCTCAATCTACCTTTACCAACACTTTATATATCAGCATTGAACAACTGAAAAAGACATGTAAATATGTTTGTCTGGCATTGACTGCAAGAGAGCATACAGCTCTGCAGACTGGCTAATAGAAGAAGAAGAATACCTTCAGTCCCAGCCATTATTTTACTAATCATTCTCTCTATCCCAGACATTATTTCAGAATGGCTGAGACATCAATAGGGTTCCGAAATTATTTTTTTACTTTTTTGTTGGTAAAAATTGGTGATAACACGAAGAGATTAAATTGCTAGAAACACAATAACTTACCTTATTAGAATAATCTAATTCATAAAGTAATTGTATTCATTTGTAATAATAATCCATAAGAAAAAGTCACATAAACATGTACCGCCATAATAACGGAAGGTAATTCGATAGCGTCCATTAGGCCCGCACTTTCATTTTCCCCCAAAAAACACGAAATAATTGGTCAATTTTCATAATTTAAAAAGCAAAATAAAATTCAACTATTCAGCTATCAAATAAATATTCTGCCCGAGACTATGGTGAAAGGTCAAATCCTTTATTTTGTTCTTTAAATAGACACCCTTCCTTGAGGCAAATATACGCGGCCGGGTTCTAGGAGATTTCGTATTCGGAGGGAAATATAAGTGTCTGGGATTTTCGGAAAGAAATAGTTGGAGGAAATAATACGCGACCGGGACTGTAAGGGTAATTAGCCTTCAAAGAAACTTAACTTATACTTTACAGACGCGCCTTCTGTAAAGAAGATTTTTGCTAATAGTATTGATTATAGTCTAGTCCTGCATTTCTTTTAGAGTTTTGAATGATGTTAAGTTACTGGTTTTCCTGGTTTGTTCAGGTAACCTATTCCATGCCCGGATGCCACTCGGGAAGAAAGAGTACTTATATGCATTTATACTAGCACCCTTTTTTGTTGTAATCCTCAGATGCGTCTCCCAAGTCTCCTTCTTCTGGGAGCCTGGTCAGCTCAACCAAGCGCACCCCGGCTGATAAAAAGGTCAACAAAAGGAACGAGCGAGGAGAGGCCCCTCTTCACATGGCTGCCAAGAAAGGAGACTACAAGCAAACGAAGCGTTTGTTAAAAGCAGGAGCCAGTGTGAACATGAAGGATTATGCTGGTCAGTCTATGCGCTCTTTACATTGTTATTTGTATGTTTTACTTTGATTTTAAACTTTTATATTTTGTTGATAGCTGTAATTGGGTTTTGGTTTTGTGTTTATCAATATAAATGTTTTTGTACACACCTAGGCTGGACTGCTCTTCACGAAGCGTGCAATTCGGGAAATTTGCGAGTGGCTCGGTGCTTGCTCAAGGCTGGGGCCGATGTGAATGTTCAAGGTTTTGAGGATGACACCCCATTACACGATGCTTCAAGCAACGGCCATAAAAAGGTCTCAGCAAAATGACATTTTACAATCTTTCCGCGCATTTGTTAAAATGATGTGTAAATGTAACAAAACATGTACCTATTTAGAGGAAGATATTTTCCAGTACTGAGATTTCATTAGAAATTGAATCAGCTCTATAAAACCACTTTCATTTGTTCCTTAGCTTGTACATGTAATTTTTTAGAGGAAGATATCTTCCAGTACTGAGATTTCATTAGAAATTAAATCAGCTGTATAAAACTACTTTCATTTTTTTCCCCAGCTTGTTCAACTGCTACTGAGGCACGGGGCCAATCCGCTGCAGCCCAACAAGAAAGGCCAGACGGCTATGAACGTGGCCTCGTCGGGGGAAATTGAGGCCCTCTTGAAAGGCACGAGCAATTACAACAGCGACATTGATAGCCACAGCGACGGTTCATCCTCGGATAGCAACTCATCGAGTAAAGAAGATGACCGCAATAACCTTGATGATGGTAACCTCTTTTTTTAAGTGAATATTTTCAGTTCCTTTGAAATGCTATGTATCTCTATGAATAGATAGTAGCAATGCAATTATTCCCACAAATTTGTAAACATATCTTGCACTTCTATTACTTCTTCAAAGAGAAAATGGTATAAAGAAATACTCCACATGTACTCTTTTCTTCCCGAATGGCATTTGGGCATGGAATGGGTTGCCTGAACAAACCACGAAAACCAGTAACTTAACATCAATTAAAACACTAATAAAAATGCAGGACTAGACTCGAACCATGGATGTGCGTAGAACGCAATAATCTTCTTTATAGAAGGGGCGTCTGTAATATATAAGATAAGATATGATTTTTTTTTAAGCAGGTATTAGTAATTTTAGTGTATATTTAATCAGATTTGATTCAACTTACAATTAGAAGCAGTTCCTCTAACCACAAGTTTGAAAAAGTGAAACTGAGAAAAAATATCTGTAAAGACCAGAACATGTTGCATCTTTCTCTAATTTTTATTCTAAATCTTTTTTTAGCAATCAGTATTGTTTCAGTTAAAAGTGTAAGTTTTGTTCAATATTTTGTTGAATTTCTACAGAGTTCAAACCACATGGCACACCGACAAAGTTAGACTCTGCGGGTCAGCCTCCCTCAATTTCTTCTACTGTCGGCTCCTCTGCGTCTTCTCTTGGGAATTCTTTCATTCGCAGACAGCATGTGCCTCCGTCTCCCGATAAGCTGGCAGCCTCTGCGCGCCTGCTCATGAAGTTACAGAGTAAAAAATCGTCCTCTTCAAATCTAGACGAGCAGCCGAAAACGGAATGGGATGTCCTGACGGTGGACGCTGGCTGCGAGGTCTCATCAGAGGGGGAATCTAGTTCATCGAGACTTCTCTATGATCGACAAAAGCCACCAAAATTGGAAGAGATGAGACACATGCAGCCATCTACGCTTCGAATAAATCGGACCCATGTTACGGATATTGATGGCTGCCCTGATTCGACTGTTGCGCCCCCTGGTTCAAATTTGGTTCCCTTGGAAAGGACTGCAACGGAACCGTTTACGCCCCGCGGTATTGAAAACTTAACAAACAGTGACGGTGAGGAACAGTGTGATGTGTTTTCTAGTACTCAAAGTAGCAACATTAAGACCTCAAATGTTTTCAGCAACTCTGCTCTCTGCTCAAATCTAAGCCACTCAACTGAAGCTAGCAAGCAGCCGGCTGTACAGGCATGTCAACCAACGCGACCGCAGCAACATCCCTCTCTTTCAGTGCAGCAGCAGCATTCTCAGCAACACATTCCTGGCCAAACTGTCAGCACATATCAAGGGTTGCGGCACAATTTGAAGTTGCCGAACTCATCGCAGACATTACCTAGCTCAAGTATTGGCCTGGAACAATCAGGAGTCTCATCGTCGTTTCAACCTTTATCCACGTCATCACATTCTCATCGTGTGGGAACATCTTGTCAGTTTTCATTAGTGTCATCTTCATCCTCTTTGCCGCCATCGTCTTTGTCGTCCTCCGCAGTATTGGGTTCTGGGTTGGCACCTCATCCGCAACAGCACATGTCTCTATACCAAGTGGGCCACAGCACGGTGTCGGCTCCCTCCAGTACTTCGCACCTGTCATCAGACTCTAGGCCAGGACTAGTTCCTACCTCCTTACCATTCCAACCTTTCTCATCAAGGGGGAACAAAGGCGGGGGTAGCATTGTGACTGGTCTCAGTGACAGGGCCATAGCGGCCTCCGGGAGCTCTGTGCTCTCATTAGTCTCCCCAGCTGCCACTCATATCACTTCCCTCGAGCTGAGCAGAGCGCCCGTGCCTCGTGTGGATGAAAAATCGGACACTAGCAGCTGTGATTCTCCGCTCAGGGTTGACCAAGATGACTCAAACCCTGTTTCTTCTGAGCAGGGCAGCAGGCCATCAACCCCTAAAGTACCTCCACTCAAGATCATCATGCCACCCAAGGTTGGCGGGCCATCTGCCAATGTTTCAAAGCCATTGGCCAAGCCTGCCCTTCCCTACGTGGTGAACCCCATCACGGAGAGCGAGGGCTGGGATGCCTCGGATGAAAGTGAGCAGAGGACATTACAGGGCTGCTCACTCACATCCAACCAGGATACTGGGGACTTCTCCACGTCCCGGCCCTCCTCTAGTGCCGGGGTAATGTCGGATTCAAACGTAAAACCTGAACAAAATGTCAGGAACTTGGACAATGACGAGACGGCGTCTCGCGAAAGTGACCTGCGGGCTGAGCAGACCGATGGTTCGGGTGGGAAATCAGATGAAGGCAAAGAGAAGAGACCAACACGCACGCTGCGGTCACATACAGCTATGATGCAACAACAGCAGAAAGAGCGGCCATCTGATAAAGAGAGAAACGGTAAGTGCTCTTTGCTAGAAAAAGGTCCTAAAAGTGAACAACTTTGATCTTTGCTGCAGTGTGTACAAAGTTTATATATCTATTACCTCTACTCCCACCGACCTATTTCTTGCCTTGCATACCTTCATAACCGGCTATTATATCACTAATTACTCCCCATGGCCCAGACTTTATTTTAGAATGGCTGAAACATTCATAGGGTTTCAAAATTATTATTTTTTTTTTTTTTGGTAAAAAGTGATTAAAATGCAGAGAATAAATTGTTTCAAACTTAATAAGTGTATTAGAATAATGTAATTCTTAAAATTCTTCATTCGTAATATTAATTCATAAGATGGTAGAGAGCTATCAGCCATTATAATCACACTTTCAATTTCACAACAAAAACTCAATAATCGGTCAATTTTCATAATTTAAAAAGCAAAATAAAATTCTACTATTCAGCTATCGAATAAGCATTCTGCCTGAGACAATCGTGAAAGGTCAGATCCTTTTTTTGTTCTTTTAATAGACACCCTTCTTTGAGGGAAATATATGCTATGCACCTGTGGGAATTGCATCGGCTGATGAAAATATATGCACTTGGGGCGGAGGGGGGAAAAAAGGGCAGTGGAAATATACGCGCCTGGGGCTGTAAGGTTTAGGCTCCTTCTGTGGAGTTAGGTTGGTGGGCTTATTATTTTCACATTTATAAAGGCTTAAAAAAAACTTTCCCATTTAAGATTTGGAAAGCTAATAAAGCAAATTTGTCTGTTTAATTGGTTATAATATGCACAGGAACTGCGGGATGGCATATCCGGTCAATTAAGCTTTGCTTTCCCCCAAAAAATATTGGGCCTTAATATTTGGATAATATGAAAGGGCCACATTACCACCATCTTAAACCGGGCTCTATGAGAGAAAGCTTTTGTCTGGGATGGAAGCATTGACTCTCATAAAGTGTCTTATATGTATTGTACTTGAGTCCTGAAAGTACAATTCTGGTCTGACCCAATTTGAACCCAAGAATAGTAATAAAGAACAGTGCCACCAGGTGGCAGTGTTTCTACATGCTTTATTAAAGTCATTTGCATGTGCAAGAGCTGTGTATAGCCATAAATGTACCATTTAAATAACTTCTCTAGGGGGTTCGGATGTTAAAGAAGAGGCGGACAACTGTAGCACAACAAGGTCACAAAAGGGAGATGAAAGTGCCGCAGACGACTCGAGCTACCCGCCGAGAAAAAGAAAACTGCGGAACAAAACCGAGCAGCAGACGCTGCTTGTCTCCGCGGGGAACACGGCCGCATCAAAAATCAGCCAGCCCCTGGAGAAGCCACCGAACCCTTATGAAACTTATCTCAATCTTCGCAGACGGGTAACTATCTTTCTTCCAGTGATATTTTTACATATTTTGTACAGTTTAAAATTTTTTATTTTCAATGGGGTATATTAAAACAGTGGACATATCCAAAAGAGAAATTATCAAAGAAACAAGGCTTCTAAAGACTTTAACCATATTTTTGTGTGCAGAAATGCAATTGTTTTTATTCGAATGAAATTTCCCCAATTCTCCACTTGACTCATTTTTGTTATATTTTTTAATTCTTTTTTTTTATAGTCATTCTGTTACTGAGTTTTCTTGAAGACACAAATGTAAATAAAAATAAATACAAATAAGATTTTTTCTTATAATACCTTAAGTATCTCTTAGTTCTTGATTTAAAACAGAATAGTTTGCTAGATAGCCAAATAAATATTTTCAGAATAATAATAATATTTTTATAGCGCTGCCAACAAAAATAATGTAAGCTCATAGCGCATTTAACATACAACATACAATACTGATACTAAGTTGGAATTTTCGGAGAGAAAAAAATCTCTTGTTATCAAAACCTTCTTTAGGAGACCCACCATGTGTATTAAACTTACATCACTCTATGGTCATATTCACTTTCTAACACAATACTTGGATGGCCAGCGCTGTTGGTCTAAGATAATATTTACATTCTCCTGTTTTAACAGATAGCCTCTCGGCATAGGACGCTGTGTAATGTGGCGCCGAAGCCCCCGACTGGTTTTAAGGATTTCCTGATGGTCAACTGTACTTACATTTTACAAGGCAACTCCACAAGCACCTTGTCAGTCCCAATGGTAAGGGCTTGCTGTTATAATTTAATATTGTTTTTTTTTATAATAAAACTAATGTTTGACTAAATGTTACTATTGTAATCATAAATAGTCCTGGGTATAGTGGTAAAGTGTCTTCATATTGTCCTGGGTAACAAATTGACTAGTGTTGTTGAATAGCTAATCTGTTTGAACCCCCTTTACCCCTCAGCTACCTCCTCCCAACTTAGTTACTGAGCCCATGAGGGAGTTCTTTATACAGCAGGAGAAAGAAAGATACAGGTTAAGACTACAGCATGTGATTGAAAGGGTAAGAGCTGTCTGTGTTTCTGTTGAAGTAATTTATTACAATTTAAAGACAGATATTATATATAGGATAAGACTTCATCATGTGATTGAAAGGGTAAGAGCTGTTGATGTTTCTGTAAAGTATACGATTTATCAGGAAGGAAGTAATTACTATTTATTGCGCATTTTTCTGTGAGAAGCTCCAATGATAATTTGATAATTGCAACATAACCATTTGCACAACATTGGGGGTGAAGCTCACCTGAGGTGCTTATTATTTTTTATAGCTTTAACTTACATGTTCCTTTCTTGATGAAGCAAAATTTTTGTTTCTTCATAATGTTTTGACTTTAAAATACTTTCTTGTTAAATGACACACTGGATATATTTACTGTCTTATAAATGTATTTTATATTTGTTTACAAAATTAATAACGCAAACAAAAGTGTTTTCATTTTTATGCTAGGGATATAAGGGTCAGTCCATCTCAATCATTTCTCCTGTATTTTGGGGGTTTTGTATGCCCAATGTTATCACTGTTTAAATTACAGAAGAAGGTCTGACTCTTCCTTTCTGACACTGTAATGTTGTTGTTTTTTTATCTGCCTGCCAGGAAAAACTGATGCTGTCTATAGAGCAAGAGATTCTGAGGGAGCACGGGCGCGCAGCCAGGGCCATGGCAAATCAGACGCTGCCGTTCAGTGTGTGTACTATCCTGCGCGAGGAAGAGATCTACAACCAGCAGGAATTGGAGCAGGTACTGTTTTGTAACGCTTAGGTTCATTTCACTTCTTACACCAATGTAACAATTTGGTTCTTTTCACTTCTGACACCAATGTAATAATTTGATTCTTTTCATTTCTGACACCAATGTAACAATTTGATTCTTTTCACTTCTGACACCAATGTAACAATTTGATTCTTTTCACTTCTGACACCAATGTAACAATTTGATTCTTTTCACTTCTGACACCAATGTAATAATTTGATTCTTTTCACTTCTGACACCAATGTAATAATTTGATTCTTTTCACTTCTGACACCAATGTAACAATTTGATTCTTTTCACTTCTGACACCAATGTAATAATTTGATTCTTTTCACTTCTGACACCAATGTAATAATTTGATTCTTTTCACTTCTGACACGAATGTAACAATTTGATTCTTTTCACTTCTGACACCAATGTAACAATTTCATTCTTTTCACTTCTGACACCAATGTAATAATTTGATTCTTTTCACTTCTGACACCAATGTAACAATTTGAGTCTTTTCACTTCTGACACCAATGTAACAATTTGAGTCTTTTCACTTCTGACACCAATGTAACAATTTGATTCTTTTCACTTCTGACACCAGTGTAACAATTTGATTCTTTTCACTTCTGACACCAATGTAACAATTTGATTCTTTTCACTTCTGACACCAATGTAATAATTTGATTCTTTTCACTTCTGACACCAATGTAATAATTTGATTCTTTTCACTTCTGACACCAATGTAACAATTTGATTCTTTTCACTTCTGACACCAATGTAATAATTTGATTCTTTTCACTTCTGACACCAATGTAATAATTTGATTCTTTTCACTTCTGACACCAATGTAACAATTTGATTCTTTTCACTTCTGACACCAATGTAACAATTTCATTCTTTTCACTTCTGACACCAATGTAATAATTTGATTCTTTTCACTTCTGACACCAATGTAACAATTTGAGTCTTTTCACTTCTGACACCAATGTAACAATTTGAGTCTTTTCACTTCTGACACCAATGTAACAATTTGATTCTTTTCACTTCTGACACCAATGTAATAATTTGATTCTTTTCACTTCTGACACCAATGTAACAATTTGAGTCTTTTCACTTCTGACACCAATGTAACAATTTCATTCTTTTCACTTCTGACACCAATGTAATAATTTGATTCTTTTCACTTCTGACACCAATGTAACAATTTGATTCTTTTCACTTCTGACACCAATGTAACAATTTCATTCTTTTCACTTCTGACACCAATGTAATAATTTGATTCTTTTCACTTCTGACACCAATGTAACAATTTGAGTCTTTTCACTTCTGACACCAATGTAACAATTTGAGTCTTTTCACTTCTGACACCAATGTAACAATTTGATTCTTTTCACTTCTGACACCAATGTAATAATTTGATTCTTTTCACTTCTGACACCAATGTAACAATTTGAGTCTTTTCACTTCTGACACCAATGTAACAATTTGAGTCTTTTCACTTCTGACACCAATGTAACAATTTGATTCTTTTCACTTCTGACACCAATGTAAAAATTTGATTCTTTTCACTTCTGACACCAATGTAACAATTTGATTCTTTTCACTTCTGACACCAATGTAATAATTTGATTCTTTTCACTTCTGACACCAATGTAATAATTTGATTCTTTTCACTTCTGACACCAATGTAACAATTTGATTCTTTTCACTTCTGACACCAATGTAATAATTTGATTCTTTTCACTTCTGACAACAATGTAACAATTTGATTCTTAACTTTTGTTTTCTCATTTCTTAAAGGTTTTCTTGTTTCATTCATAAAAACATTACTAGCACTCCCTGAAAATAAAAATACTAACACTACATGATTATAAGGATTATAATTAATACTCCATTGCAGCAAATAAGTTTATTTGCTATACAAACATATAATAAAATAGTACATGAGATAATAATCCAGAATTATTTCATATCAGCATTTAGGAATCGAGTATAATTATGTAAAGTCACTTTCTTAGACCTATTAAAACTTAGGCCTTGGTCTTCCATGGTCTAGTCACCAACTGTCCCTTTCTCACATGACCACCATAACCTGTGGCTTTCTTAGCCAGCTCAGAGAGCTTTTATTATAAGTCTTCTAGTTCTATTTTGTAAGTGTAACTCTTAGTTATTTTTTATATTTTATAAGTGTGACATGCTGTACTAGCCATTCACTCAATGTCTTGTTTATTTTAGTTCTGTGTACGATTGTCACATGCATTTTGACATCCATTGTTAAATTATTTGTAAGTGCTCAATTTTTTTCCTTTCAATCTTCAGGTGGAGGACAGGGACAAGAATGTCCGTTCTCGCTACAATGGCCGTCAGTTTCTCTCCTGGCTGCAAGATGTGGACGATAAATATGAAAAAATTAAAGTATGTTTTTGAAATCTTCTTGCGCTCTTTCCTGAATTAGGATTTTAAAAAGTCAAATCATTTTTGGGCCTCTAGAAAACAATTCATCTTTATATGGTTTAACTCTTAGGTTATTATTTTTTTTTTGCTCATATAGGTTTTTTCTTTATCTGTTTGTTAACCTTAAATAGTAAAGTAATTCTGTTTCTGTATCCTAAATACAATGAAAACATGATGCTTTTTCTGTTTGTTCAGCAACTCCTTCTCCTCCGACACCACCACGAAGCAGAGTCCTTATACGCTGTCCAGAAACTGGACTGGGAGTGGAAGATGAAAGAGTGCGGGCTGTGCGACCACAAGAACACGCCCATCATCGATGACCTCCACGTGCCCATGGTGACAGTTAGCGACGAGTTCGACCTCCTTCCTAACTCCTAACCCAGGCTCCCTGTTTATTTTCTCTCTCTCTCTTCAAGATGGACATTTTAATTGGAATTTTTTCACAGGAAGGGCTTTCACTGACAAGATTCTTGTTGTTTGGATTGTTTTTGTGTTTCTTTTTCCCCTTGATGTATTTGTTGTAAGTTTATTTGTTTGTGTTATGTTTGTTGTTGTTATTTACTCAGTGTCAAGAATGCTTTTGGGTTTGTTTGTTGTTTCTTAGGAGCTAGTGTGTAATGCACGCGCTGTCGCTCGGCCACCGTGCCCCGCACCTGTGGGGGAATAGAAGAGGTTTATATTTCATGCTGGTCTGATGTCAGATCGTGCCAGGTTTTTTAGTTATGTTTCCTTTGTCTAAGTTCTGGCAGGGATCAATGTATGTGCATTGTTAATATCAAATTTGTACATTACCTAGGACTATCTGGTCACAAGCAATAGATTTCCCCTCCCCACCCCGCACTCTTCCCCCAATGTTTCCCAAAGACTACTACAAGAAAGCTTTATATTTTATACCTTGTTAATTTTTTTAATGATTTTAAAAAATAATAATTACTTATTTTTTCTATGTGGAATTTCCCTTGTTTGCATAGACTAAAAAACTATCATTTGTTCATAACACTAAATTTATGTGAAGCTAGATTTGTGCTTGAAATACAAAGAACACTGTTAACTTATAGAGCAAGTCAGTCGGATGTGTGTGTCTGTATTGAAATTTTCAGCCAGCCCTTGCTTTTGAATTCTCTCGTCAGGGGCATCTTTTTTTTTTTACATAAAAAGTTCTTTTTTTGTTCTTTTTCCTGTAGACCTGGGATTTTATTCTCAGTATTTAAAAAATGCAAGTCTTTAAAAAATTAATGTGGATGTTGAGCTCAGACTGTGTTAACGGTACTTTCTCACTGGCGCTCCTGGATGATGCTGGGCCCCTAAGCATTCAACATTTTAGAATTGCATAACTTGACACCCAAACAGCAAACACATAAGATCGAGCACTGTCATGTGACTATAAGCCGACCCCCCCCCCCCCCCAAACTGTTCATCCCTTGGGCCCCTTGCAGGTGTCTCAGCATGTTCAATACAAGCTTTCATTGTTTTCAAAGCTTTAATGTTGAATTTCAACAAATAAATTTGGGGTGGTGGCATTGATAAGCACCCGGGCCTGAACACTTCACAATGCCTCACCGTGTATTCATGCTTCTCCTTTGACCGTTGTGTGACTTTTACTTTTATTTTTGTACATAGAAAGTCTTTAATGTGATGAACAGCCAAAAATACCCCAACAACAACCCAGTTCTACTACTTAATATAAACCCACCGAAGCTTCTGTTTTAAGCGGAAGCTTTTTTTTTTAAATTGCGTTACTTTTCCTGCTTTTCTGCTTCTTTTTTCGTTGTCAGTCACAGTTTTAAGTGTTCGTTAAATTTACGACATAAAAAAAAAAGCAATTTTTGTGAAATAACTGCGGGTTGTATAATTTTTTTGGCAAAAACTCTTTTATACATTAAACGAAGAGTATAGTGACATTTTAGAGAATGTATGTAAATAAATTAAACTAAATCGTATGTTTTTTTCAAGCTGAGATAAAGGCTTTAAACTTTTAAAATATGTTAAAAGATAGTATATTCCATTGATTAGTAGTCGCTATGTTGTTGTTGTTTTTTGTTGATGGGGTAAGGCAGATCCCTTGTTTGATTCCAATGGTGATGGTACCGAAGAATGAGAGAGAAGAGTTTTTATAACTGAATACTTTTGACACAGTCATACTTTCCTCTTCCTTTATTAGGAAACATTCTTCCCGCGAGTTTTCACATCGTCCGTCAGTGAATCACATTGAATTCCTTTCATTTTGATTTGGATAAAATAAAGATCTGGATGCCAACTGGCAATCCCCAGTGTTCTGAATTTGTTTGAATTTTTTCTTTTTGGCAGGTTTCCCCTAAAAAGAAACTAAATGTAAATTCCCTTTTTTTCTTTCGTAGGTGCCTGCCTGCAATTTATATGGTGATGCAAAGGTTGTCAACGTTATTTTAACATGATAGGATAGTGTGGTCAGCCCAACGCTTACAACTTTCTCATTGCCCCCCCCTGAAACTGGTTGAGCCTAGATGCGCTCTCCTTTCCTTTGAACAAAGATCATGTGACCTCTTGGGGGGAAAGTTCAGGGCCATGCTTGGCTGAGAACTCGCTGCCTTTTGAGGTTACCCCCGTCTTGAGCACTCCCTCCTCTTGACCACTCCCTCCTCTTGACCACTCCCTCCTCTTGACCGCTCCAACCTCTTGACCACTCCCTCCTCTTGACCACTCCCTCCTCTTGCGCACGCCCTCCTCTTGCGCACGCCCTCCTCTTGACCTCTTCAGTCCAACACCAGGACCAAACACAAAGATCATGTCATAGGGTGCGGTTTAATTGAAAGTGATTACATAGTTAGTCAAATAGTTGATAGAGAAATAAACAAGTGTTGAATGAATGAAGTGCTGTTGATGATTTTCTTGTCTTGTCATTCGGTCATTTTACAATTGCCTAAGTCATTTTGGTAATGTTTTGAGAAAGGTATAAAAAAAACAACTAAATAACATCTGTATTACTTCTGTTAAGTCACTTTGGTAATTTTGTTTTTGAAAAAACAACTGTTTTCTGATTGATTAAAGATATAGAAGATTAGCCCTATAATAGAAGACTATATATTATGTAAACTTAATTAAACTATACATTTAAACTCCCCCCCCCCCCCCCCTACCCATAAAAAATGACTTGGGCGATTGCAAAATGGCTGTGTTGTAGTATTACTTGTACTATATTGTGAAGTAATGTACTTATGAAGACTCGTGTCACAAGTCTCCCTATGGCTTAGGTTTTTTTGTTGTTGTTGTATATAATTGAACTTGCATGTCAATGAATCTTTGAAAAGACTTTTGTACGTTCGTGATGTTAGTATTTCTTTGTTCATTCACCATCATGAACAGTTTTTGTGATTTGCCATTTTTTTTTTTATTTTTTTTTTTTGCAGTGATGTACATAGATATTAAAATTTGTTCTATAATAACATGTGTATATACATGTTCGTGTATGCCATTTGTAAATAATATACACATCTACACCCGTGTCCATATATATATATATTATATGCATCTTTGTGTATACATATATATATATATATATTTGACTGTGTGTGTACTTATGGTATTTGCTTGCCGCTTCAAATGCTTTACCTCAAAAACGTATAGAAAAAAAACACTAAATATTTTTCTATTTACACTGTGTAGAAAAAAAGGACACTAAAAAAAAAAGGATCCACTCACAGAGTCCTTGTTGTTATTATTGCAAGTCATTTATGTCATATGTCATTTATTGTCATATGTTTTTGTACATTTTTGTTGTTGAAAATTTTTTGAAAAGAGACTTTAATGTATGGCTATTTTTTATTGTCATGATTTGGTTTGTTTGTCGTGATTTCTATATTTTTTTTTTTTTCATTTTTTTTTTTTTTATAATTCTTTACACTTTGGATGTTGGTTTGTTTACCTGGATGACTTTACCATGTTTTCCTATTCCGATTCTTCTTTGTTGTATTTCCTGAAAAGTTCATTAGGTCACTGAATTGCTTCAGCCCTTACGGTTTGTTCATGCGCGGACAGCACACACACCCCACCCTTGTCCCATCCTAAAAGTTCAGTTCTTTTCATAGCCTCTCTGCGTTTTGCCTACCTTTTTTCTTTTTTGGTTCAAGTTAACATGGATTAGACCGGCGATCGGCAACCATGCAGAGCGATTTTTGACGGCGCTTGCAATACCCATAGTCCCGACAATTTGTGTCTGGTATTGGGGAGATCCTGTTAGCTGTTTTAACCATTTGAGCACTTAAGGATATGTTATGACTGGTTAGTCAAAATCTCCATCTATTTTGAGTGCATCAGATAATAAGGCAAAAGAAGAAGAAAGAAAAACAGGTTACAAGGTCATGAGGTTTTTGCATAGCTTGCTGTCGTTCTCTTCTTATACATTTTGTGTTGCTGCGGTGAAAGCACTACCCTAGATATATCATGATTTGAGGTTTATACGTTACTTTTCTTTTTCTTTTATTTCACTTGCTTACCTCTTACACATCTGAAAGATATACAACATGTTTCTGTTTGTTTTTTTTGTTGTTATGTAGTTTATGTTAATGGTTAATAAATAAGAAAGAAAAAATGTATTGTCTGTAAGCCTCACTCTCTCCATGTTATGCTACACATACAATAAAGCTTTTGTTAGATAATTTGTATTTAACATCATATGAAGACCACACAGGGAAAATAAACAGCATCTTTTTTTCTTTTTAAGTTTAAGGTACTACCCCAGTCATACATATAATATATAGTCATACATAGAATGAACTTAATTGCTTTTCAAGTGGAAAAATACAGCAATATCTAAAGGAAAATTAAGAAAGCTTGTGTACAATAGAAAAAAGAGGAATAATTCTTTATGTTAACATTTGAAAAAAAACTCTTAAAAAGTTTTTAAAAAGTGTGAAATTTTTTCCTGTGTGGTCTTCAAATATTTTTAATTTTATGTCAGTTATTATTAATTCTGGGGGTTTTAAATTCTAATTTTTTTGGGTGTTGACTGTAGCACAAAGTAACACGGGTTAAGAATTTTAATAAATAAGATACAAAAATTACTTTTTCATGTTATTTCCCCCCAAGCAGTGAATATGTGACAAGTCCCAGAATTACAACCTGTCCATAGCTTAGCTGCTTAGTAGTCCAAGCTGGTGAGAGAAAAAAAAAAGTGGAATTACTGGGCAAAATATTTTGCAGTTGTAATTCAATTTCATGGCATATTTTTTTCTCCTCATTCAGTAGCTTGCTTGAAACATTTCTCTGAAATAGTTTATACATTTTAATATATAGGCCTGCATAAAATTGATCTATTTACCCCCCCCCCCCCCCCCCCTTACACTCAAACTGCTTATTTTTCAATTTAATCATTTTGTAAACTGTTTTTTAAAAGCCCAGTGTTTCGGTCATTTTTATCTAATTCACTTGTTTTTTTCTACAAATTTATTGTGAAGGTTTTCATGGAACAATTTTGTTAGATCTAGTTTCATTTTTTATATAGTTTAGTTTGCTTTTGTTTTTATACTACACTTTATATTTTTTGTTCATATATATTGACCGTGAAAAGTTCACCAAAGAAAAACTAATTGGTTTTGTTTAACCAGTGGTTAAGTACTCCGTCAACAAGCTGACTCGGGTGGTTCTAGCCCTTCCTGTTACCGTCAGTAACCTACAAGTACAAGAAAATCCTGTAGAAGACTGTGTCCCGGCAGTTCTATTATAGAACCAGAAGCAATCAGATAAATAATTCATTGAACCCAGTGTATAAATACCAACTACTGTACTGTCTGAGATGACTTGTGTTGAGTTGTGACCTACTTTTACTTTGAGTCAGTGTTGAAAACTCATATCATTTGTAATTTTTGAAAACTGTCAATTCTTTTTTTTTTTTGTGTGTGAGTATTATGTTGAGATTGTCATAATGCTATTTCTCTCCCAGGTTTCAATGGATTGTTGTAATGTTGTGTTATAATGTAAAACAATGACTATTGAACTAGATATGTCTTTATGATTTTCTTTTTGTTGATGTACAGAAATAGCGTGAGTGTTTATGCTGCGAGGCTTATTGGAATAGTGGACAATTTGGTGTCTCTTTGTTGCTACTAATTCAATGTGTTAAGTAAACCTAGAGTAAAGAAAACAAAAAAATAAATCAATATATTCATGTGCTTTTTATTTATCATGGTGTCTGTTGGGTTGACGTTGTTGGTGTGTTTTTTAAAAGATCTTTAATCTAAATGTCATTGTGTCAGTGGACACTGTGTTTGTGTGTATAAACCTCAAGGAAGTGCAGTGGGGTGGTCTAGTCAGATTGATACCATTCAAAGGGTGTAAAACTTGGTCCAGCAGACCTGTGGTGGAAGCTCAGCAGAAGGGCTCAGGCAACATTTTTTAATTTTTTTTTGAAGGCTAGGATATGTCCCTGAGTCCACACAGCTCTGAAGGGTACCTGACTTAAGTTGGGGTAAATTAAAAGCGGCAGGGCATTGTACTGGCCATACAATCCCTTAGTAATGGTTAGCCTCAGAAACTGGTGAACACTGCTTTTACTTTATAGTTTTAAGAGTAGTACGAAATTGATTTTAGAATAAGTACAGGTAAACCCCATTTTCAGTACTTCCAACTTCTATAAAGTTTCTCCAAGTCAAATGCAGGAAGTGGTCTTGGGTAACTTACTGATTTATTGTGCATTTGTGAAGTGCTCTCTAAATAATGCACTGCAGTCAATTATTGAAACAGAATCACAGATATTTGACTTTGTCTACATGATCTTCTCCTCGTTTCATATAATTTATAATAGAATGACATATCACTATTCACACATACCACTATGTATACTACAATATTAATATTAGCATGACCCATTGTATACCACCACTAACACTGCCAGTTGTTCCATAAGGATTTCAAATTCTAGTTCACTTTATCTCCATCATAAAACTAACCCGGGTATCAGTTATGTGCTAAAAAAAAAAGCTCGTAATTATTTAAAGTTTGACAAATTATGTCAGCTTAGCTAATAGTCTTAATTTATTTGTAGCCATTTTACTCCCCACACATCTCAATCTGATGGAAAGAAGTTTGATACAAAAAAATATTCTATTACCACTATTACCAGTATGTTATTATGTTAATAAAACAGTATTCTTTTTTTTTTTAAGTTAAAATTTCCCAAACCATTTTTTTTTTACTGCAACTGGATAAATTGTGACTTTCACCATGAAATTAGTCACATTGTTTTTTTTTAGTTCAGTTATATTGATTTGAATGCTGGATTCAATGGTGAAAACTGTTTAAAATTGGAGAAATAGTTGCTTAGCTATGTGTGTTTTAGTGTAGCCACTGTCTGAACACCTGATTTTGAGAAATTTACTATTTATTTTACTTTTTCACATGAAACAATACAGGGTGTCATTTTATAAACTCACAATTTCATTCATATTTAAATAATTAGACATTTTCAAAATTTGAAAATCCACAATTGCCTTTAACTTTAACCAGTAGTACATATATAGGTAGTGGGGACTGGTGCTTCATCAGACCTATGGATCAATTTGGTCTGACGGGTACTTTACTTACATATAGGTGGTTGCATTGATTGATTTATTTAGCCTGATTTAAATGTTTGTTTTCACAGAACTTCACTATTTTCATAAATCCATAATTTTTAAAAAAATTTTTTTAACTCTTGCTTCTTCCATTAAAGTGAAATTCACTAAACTATTAAATTATAAATTATAATGCCAATTTGTCGAGACAACTATTAATAAAAATAAACCATTGGTGGAGGGTGCTATGGGTCTAAAACCTTGTTCAGGTCACACTCCACCCCCACCCCACATGAAACTAATACAGTTTAAAGATAAAAGCCAAAACACTTGAACTTTGAAAGTTATCTTTTTAATGAAGAAATATCTGATTGATCAAATAGTACTAGTTAGTTAAGTTAGGCCCATGTGCTACACAAATGCAGCACTCAATTGGGGCATCAAGCAGAGTCTATTGGGGGGAAATACTGTGCACAGAACATTCTTATCTCCAAAGACTTTTTTTTAAAGTTCTATCCAAGCACAGCTCTATTATGCCCCCCCCCCCCCCCCCAGGTTGACAGTTTCAGCAAAATGTTATTCAGAAAATGAAAAGGAGGGTTTGTTTTCTTTATCCCATACATACTTCCACAGTGTAGAGGGTCATATATTTTATATACATCTTCCATTATAATATATCAC
Organism: Anisus vortex; assembly: GCA_949126835.1. Lineage (NCBI taxonomy): Eukaryota > Metazoa > Mollusca > Gastropoda > Planorbidae > Anisus > Anisus vortex. The sequence goes on from OX421499.1 coordinate 12,124,495, forward strand.
ATTAAAAAAAATAAACAAACAGCATTACACAATGTTCACAAGATAATTTGACAAGTGGATAGAAGAGAAGAGAAAATAATGCACAATTTATTCAAGTTCATCTTGTGGCTCACACAATGCATGTTAATTTAAGTCATTAAAAAAAATGCATACGCTATTTCTTTTGACCAATTGTAAGAATCCTTACAAAATGATCCAATGGGAATCTCCTATACAATCACAACACTTATGCCGTCATATGAAAAAAATACATTGTTTCACATTCACACTTTTTTCAAATATCACATTTTCATCACATAACTATGGCAACCAACTGTTTCATGAATTGCTAACAAAAATTACACGGTTCAACTTTTGTATAATTCACTCTAGACTTCCTATCAAAATCTAGAACTATTTAGCACACACACAAAAACAACACAAGACTCTTATACTTATAGCCACGAGTCAAATGTATTTCAATACACGTTAATGAGTCTGATGAAATGCTAGAATATTGGCGGATGTCAGTTTACTGACAGCAGTTGGGTCAAGAGAAACTTTACCTGGACACTCACTCGATAGCCGAACGTAAGCCATACAGTTTGAAATACTCATTGTGTTACACATGTATATGAAAAATATTTTGACTAACAGGCTCCCCTAGTGTTGCCAAAGGTGATCATTTTTATTTTTTTATTTTTAGCTGTATACTACATCTTGGAATGTAAAGAAGCTTAAAAATTTTGTTTTCAGTTAGAAATATTTCACTAAAAAAGTGTCAATAAAGTAACTACTGGTATTTCAAGAAAAATGAATTACGGTAGCAGTACCCTAAAAAAAAATCTTTATATTTTGCTTTCCATTAATACTATCACCCTCCTCTCCCCCCCCCCCCCCTTCCCAACAACAATGTTATTTTTACATACATTTCAGGGGCAGGAAAGATGTCTAGAATATACTACACCACAAGCCAGGCAAAATATGCCAACATCTGTTGCGACACTTGTAAAAAAAAAATAATGTCGTAGATGAATGAGGCCGGCCTGTTTCCCTTGCGGAAGGGGGGAGATTCTCTCCCATTTGCCCAGGTATGCAAAAGTTTAAATACATTTTAGACCACACACAGGTGTGTGTTGGAACAAATTTGTATAGTAAAAATGTACAATAAATTCACACAAATATTCCAAAGAATGAAGAGAAAAAAAAATGCACATCAATACTCTGATCATGGAAGTAAATCTCATCTTGCACTAAATATGAAAAAATAAACTGCATAATATTATTATTTCTTTTTAAAAACAATACAATGCCAGACTATTGAATGAGGTATGATGCTAAAAAAAGACGTTGACTAAACACAGGGAGCAGTTCCCCCCTCACCACAGGCACACTAAACAGACAGTCCGGGTTAGTGGAGGTAGTCCGACACACTGGCAAACGCACAGGCTCCGATCCCTGACTTAGACATAAGGCGCATGCACTGGTTCGTGTGTCCGATGGTCAGCTCTAGTGGCGGCTGTTTCGGCAGACCTTTTGATTCTAACAAAATAAAAAAAGAAAGAAACACAAATGTGCCAGGTAAAAATCAGTTATTATTGCCATCATGACAAGTTGTATTCAAAAGAAGTTTTTAAAAAGAGAAAATTAAATCTATTTAAAATTGACGTTAAAAAGTATTTAATGAGACATTATCATATGGACCCCCCAAAAATGCATAAAAAATTTAAACAAATTCAGAAAAACGCTGCAAGGTTCATTACTAGAGAATGTTCACAACTGACAAAGGCAATACCACACCTATAGTTTAATCACTAAACCTAGTAACACTAGAAGACAGAAGGGTAAAGAGTAAAGTAGTAATAATACATAAGGCATTAAATTATAATTTAGAAAAAAACAAAACAATAACAACCTGTTACAATGCTCAGATAAACACAAGGACAAAAACACTTTTTTTTTATCCCTTATGCAAAAACAAATGCATATAAGTACCCTTTCTTCCAGAGTGGCATTCGAGCATGGAATGAGTTGCCTGAACAAACCAAGAAAACCAGTAAGTTAACATTTATAACACTAATAGAAATGCAAGACTAGACTCAAACCACGGATGAGCGTGGGACTCAATAATCTTCTTTATAGAATGAGGAGTGTCTGTAATGTATAAGATAAGATAAAATATTTTTTTTATGTTGCCTATTAAAAACTCTCTTGAAAGAAAACACAGATCAGTGGAAAAAAAAATATGTTAGTTAAAATGTTCATGAAAAGTAAATAGTGCTGACCTAAAATTGCGCTGTTGAGTGCTGCACACACAGGTTCTCGTCTGACTGGTAAAAGCTGGCTGCCTATTGGACTATTCCATGGGTCAGAGTAAGCCAACAAGCTGAAGGCATCCTGAAAAATACAACAAACGGTAACTGGTTACAAAATGTCCGATAGTTTATACATCAACAAAAACAAACAAAGATATTTATACAAACTATAACAAAGACATTTATACAAACTATAACAAAGGCATTTATACAGCTATAAGAAAGATATTTATACAAACTATAACAAAGACATTTATACAAGCTATAACAAAGATATTTATACAAACTATAACAAAGACATTTATACAAGCTATAACAAAGACATTTATACAAACTATAACAAAGATATTTATACAAACTATAACAAAGACATTTATACAAGCTATAACAAAGATATTTATACAAACTATAACAAAGACATGTATACAAACTATTTAAGAATGCAACAATATAATCTAATAAACACAATTTACAGCATCAAAACTATAAAACAAAGACCTGTAATGCTTTCTTGTTTGACTCATTCTTGCCATAGTCTTTGCGCAAGCGCTGACTCATCATTTTCAACTCCCTGCCAAACGCCAGCATTTTCTCAATGGCAGCTTCGTTACCACCGCACATTTGGCGACGGTGGGACGGCACATCAATATCTGAGATAACAATAAGCAAAACATTGTACACACAATAGAAATGTAGGCTTCATTTGAGTGTAAAAGTTTTCATGTACACATTAAACTGGCGCCATCTGGTTGATCTACTTAGAGCCGACTCCCAGGCATAATTTGTGTAAACTAGTTGATCTACTGAAGGGACACAGTAGCCTGGGGAAGGTCAGGATTTTATCCGGAAACTGGAGGGTGTCCTTGAGACTACTTAGCTCTGACTGGTACCTGACTATAGCTGGGGTAAAGCAAAGGTGGCTAGGCACTGTGCTGGCCACACAATCTCCTAGTATGCAGTGACCTCAGGACCTGGTGAACGCTGCTTCACTGGCCCTAACACTTTACTTCCTTATTTTACTTAGTTGATCTACTGAGACCCAAATCATAGTATAGGCCAACCTGTATAATTTCTTGATCCATATTTTTATTTTTCATTGTTGCTATTTGTGAATTATTTTTTTTTTTTCATTTTTTTTTTTCCATGTGCATAAATAATTACATGACATGGGACATAATAATATGGTGAAAAAACTGTGGCTTATACTTATACTCAAGATTTTACGGCTTATATATATATATATATATATACACCCGGTATAAACATCCATATCTCAGGACAAAGCGATGGGTTGGTGTCTATGAGATTAAGTTGTTTAGTGTTACTTGCTATGCAAGCCCTGTAATAGAACAATGCATACCACAAAACACAGAATACTTAAGCTCTTTGTAAAAAAATAAAAAGAAAATCCCAAAATGAGCTTTCTTCCACATGACCAAAATATTTACTTCCTGTCCACAGCTTTACAAAAACTAAAAAGATCTGAGACAGTTTTGACCAAACAGATTATCAAATAGATAGAGTTCTATCACCCACAATGTGTATACAAATAGTTCATTCCCTTATCTGATATTGCTTGATGCTAATGCTTTATAATTTTGAATGTTGGTCCAGCGGTTAGAACACCGGACTGTCAACCAAAAACCATCGGACAGGTCGCGGGCTCGAGCCCTGCCACCGGCGGATCCCTGTCGCCCTGCAGGAGTTTTGGGACTAGTAGACGTAATAATCTACTAGAGCGCACTGAGCATGCTAATAGCATGATAGAAGCGCTATATAAAAACAATTATTATTATTATTATTATGTTAATTTTTATCACATGAAAGTGTTTTATATATATATTTTTATGTCATATTGTTGAAATGATGATATTTAAAAATAAAACCTTCTTAATCCTATAATTATACAATTAGATTAATATTGATCAATTACAAAGTGCATGAGATGATTAAAGTTATTGTACATTAAATATCAATAAAAAAAAATGAAAATATTTCCCTGGCTTTTCAAATAAAAATACAAAGTGTTGTGAGAGTGAAAACTTTTCAAATAACTTGAGACATCACCATATGGTCCATTAAAACTCAAGAACTTCAAGAGAGAGATTTCTTTTCAGTAAAGAACAATAGATGCAAATTGATGGTAGGGTTTAGAACAGTGATTCCCAACACAGCACTAGGGCTTTAAAAACACATTAGAAAAGAAAGATAAGAAATTATTGTGTTTTAATGCAGTCTTGTATACGTCACTTATAGGTTTAGTACAGGCCATAAAAACGTTATTGGTCATAAAGCAGAATGATAAAAATAACCAGGTCACAAAATAAAGTTCTGTAAAAGCTAGTGTGGAGAAAACATGAATATAATAAATACATTAAAAAAAAAACATACAAGGCACTAAATGGGGAATGGCACTTATCATAGTAAACTAAAAATGTTCTGATTCTTGGCTAAATAAAAAATACTTTTAAACGTTTAAATTTTAAAAAATGAAATCTATTGAAAGACTATCTTACCCATAGCTTCATCATCGTGAACAGAGTTCCCATTCAGGTGAGAGTTTCCGTTAGAGTGAGGGCTTAAATGTTCACCCTCATCCGATAGATCCATCTCCTCTGAGTCAATGAGTTTGGACACGCAAGGCCCACCGTTCATGGATATGTGATCCGCGCTGCTGCTGAGCGTGTGCGCAGAGTTCACCAGGTTTTCCTCCCCGACGTGGCCGCAGTTGGAAGAATGGTTGTTGTGCAGGCTGTCGCTGCTGCTGTTGTTACTGTAACTGCTCTTATGCTGGTGGGGCTGGTGGCCTGGGTAGGTGGGCTGCGAGGAGGCCGGGCCCTGGTGACCGTGGGGCTTGCCCGACGACCGGCTCGGGCTGCTGCAGGTGCCGCCCGCCCCCCGGTGGTGGTGGGCCGGCGGCAGCTGCTGCTGTGTCTGCTGGTGGTGGCAGCCTTGGCTGTAGTGGGACAGATGGGGGTGCTGGGATGTCCCCGCCCTGCCGTGGGGGTAAGGACTGTGGGCAGGGCTGACGCGGCTGCTGGCTTCGCTGCTAAGGTAAGATTTTGGGCTGCGGCCTTGAGTGGCGCTACCATTTAAGTTAGTACAATTCAACATGCCACATCGGACTTCACTGTCAGTACCGTTCACCATTTCCACAAACTGGCGGCATTTGAGCATAAACAAAAGATCTGGCTTTGCATCTAAAAGATTCGGATAAAGAGCTTGAGTGGTTTCTATAGCCTCTCCCATGCGTCCTTCTAGAACCAACTTTTGTATACCTGGAAGAAAAAAAGAAAAAAAAAACATTAATTTCTTAACTAAACTTTTATTTCACACAAAAACTTTCATTTTTCGACAAAAAGAAAAGGTGATGAACTTACGCTGTCTGTTCTTGATGGATTCTATTGTTTCTACAATAGGCTGATCTGTTGATTTGGAAAAAGCCTCTGCAGCAGAACAGTAACCATGATGCACCAGATATGTAGAAACAATCCTGGAAGATAACATGAGAGACCAGGTTTAAAAACGGATGGGGTATCCAAGTGGAAGCATGCAACAAGGGTCCTGGGTTCAAATCCCAGGTCCAGAGGGCGTCCCTGAGTCCATCAGCTCCCTTAGTCGGGGTCAAGTAAATGAGGCTGTGCATTGTGCTGGCCACACAATCACCTAGTATGCCCGTGGCTAAAGAAACTGTTGCATGCAGCATCACCAGCCCTATGGATTAATATGGTCAGAGGGGATACTTTACTTATTTACTTCAAAAAGATATCTTGTGCAGTTCTCAATGACACCTTTCCTGCGGGTTTACTCTCAGAGTATGCCGTGGCGACAGTAACTGGTGAATGCTGCTGTTTCACCTGTCCTGTGGATCAATTTGGTCAGACGGGATACTTTACTTGTTAATGTCAACTGTGGTTACCAAGTTATGCACAGAAAGCCAACATGTGTGCGACTCACCTGTGAAGGGCTGCTTGGAACTCTCCCTTACGGTCTGATACTGGAAACCTTTCGATGGTCAGCTTGGTCTTGTGTCTCCACTCCTGGGGGTTAAGGTTTAATGATTAGCCGGGTATTATGCGACATTTATAGTGCCTGTGTAGCTGTCAGTGTTTAAGTTTAAGGGAGGGTGTAATAAAAAAAACTGATTGAAACTTAGTGACACACATGGTGGACAGTAATAATGTAATGTGTTGACCGGACATAGTGACCTGATAGCTGTGTGTTATTTTTTATGCGACACACTGGGCATTGTGAGTTGTTTTCGTGATTGTCTTGTTTTGAGTGTATAACTATTGAATGACTGACTGGAGTAATGGGCTATAAAGGATTGTAGAATGAGAATAAAAGTTGGTAGTTACTTTAACAGGCAACAATTAGCCTGGCTCAATGTGAGAAAAATTATTAGCAGACACAAATTAACCATCCCACGTACCTTCTGTAATGCTCAATAACTGCCCACAGACCTTTTTGTAATCCCTAATAACTGCCCCACTTACCTTTTTGTAATCATTAATAACCGCCCTCGCAAACCTTTTTGTAATGCTCAATAACCGCCACACATACCTTTTTGTAATCCTCAATGTCAAATACAAACGGGTATTGACCAAAGTTGGCTTCCACCACTTCTCCAGGAGTCTGCAGGCCCACCGTGGGGTAGAGATTGGGCTGTGAATAGAATAACTTTAAACTGTATACAGTCTGTTCAACAATGGGCAAAAGAAGTAACGAGTTTCAAAAGCAATATTATTTCAGACAGACCTCATAGCTTAAAATAAAATATATATGTCTATTTAAAATAAAATATATATGTCTATTTAATGGGAGATATTTGTTTTCTGTGAAAAATTAAATAATAATAATAATTCACAGTGATGTCAACATACATTATGTAAGCTTAGAGCACAATTGACATTGTGCAACAAACAACTAAGAACATGGATATAATTCTCTGCGGTTAAAAAGGATATAGAGCTAATTAATAATCTCAAAACTTTACAAACATAGGACAAAGCAAATCAATGTAGCATTGACCGCCTTAACATAAACGTAAAACAGGGTTATGGTCTTTAAAAAAAAGCGATTAACTCAAAATATATAATTCCAGCAATTTATTTTCTTATGCCCCTACAGTTATAATAGTTAAGTTAAATCTCTATCACTCACCGGAAGATCTGTGAATGCAATACCTGGACAATGGAAATTAAAGCAGAGATAAAACAAAAAATGTATTAGAAATCTACTTAAAGTATTCAAAGTTTAGTCAATTATTTTAAAACTTCAAGCAAAAGATTGAATCACAGTAAAAAAAAATAACGTGAACTGTCATAATCGTTTCCCCCTGGAATCGCAGATTGTCGCACCTACCGATAGATCGTTGATCGTCCCCAATTGTGGTTTATTTTGCATTTGACACGGGCGCAAGTTTTTAAATGCCTATTATCAACTTTTTAAACTCTGACCAAAGAGAGCAATAGTAATGCTATTTTTACACATTTGTTTTTTATTTTTAGCGTGACAGATTAAAGTGAATTATTGAAAATAATGCATTTTTAATGCTAATTCTACACAAATTATGTCATTTCAGAAATATTTAGAGATTCATTGGGCTAGGCTGATGAGGGAAAGGCTTTACTATTTTGATAATGCCCATGTTTGATAGATAAAATCCTTCAAGATCATGCACACCCGCTTCACAGTAGTTAAATCATATCTAGTCAAAGTGGTCGGCTTCTTTCAATAAGGGCAAGAACAGAGAGATTTAGGAACTCTTCTGTTCCACTATCAGTGAGAACCTCTCAAAATAATCATCAGTCAGCTAGGAAATACAATAGCTCAATATCTGACTCCTAAATCATACTTTTCTTGTATGATAAATAGTATCATAGTGTGCGTGAATGTCTATTGTGCTTGAGTACAAATGGTTCTTTAATATTGTTTTAAGTACCAGTATGCTGAAAGACGGAATTTATGTAATCAAGTCAAATTTCCATATATTTGGATCAATAAAGTAGGAATTTATGTAATCAAGTCAAATTTCCATTTATTTGGATCAATAAAGTAATCTTATCTTAAAATAGCATTGGTTTAAACGTTGTAGAAGTTGAACAGGCTTTGAACAGGAGGGTTTTTGAGTTTGATATAATGATTTCAAAATTCCATGACAAACTATCGGAACCGGATTTATTTTATTTATTACTTTATTTTCATCCCGATTGATTTTGAATTAAACTTTATATATTTACTATGAAGAATTTGATTCAGTTGCTTTCATAGTTTTTTTCCAGAAAATTTTTTAACAATAGATTTTTTCCGTTTTTATTTTCACTATACAGAGTTATGCGACTTGATTCAAGGTTTGAAGGGTTAAAAATTGGCAACGAAATAAGGGGCAAAGGGTTAAATTGTTTTTAAAATCAAGTACCAAGGTTGACACCATTCTTGGTGTAGAAACATGTGTGCTCTATCAGGTTCACACAACAGCCAATGGTGTCTCCTGTTGTAAACGTCGGCCCGTACGGCTGGCCAGCGCCAGATGAGCAGAAGGAGTTGCCGTCGTCGCCGTGGTAGCCGTAAGACTGTTTATCCCAGCCTAGAGACACAGAGATAAAACACAAACTTTGAATGTAACAAAACAATTATCTTATCTTATATATTACAGGCGTTCCTTCAATAAAGAAAATTATTGCGTCCTACGCTCATCCATGGTCTGAGTATAGTCTTGCATCTTTATTAATGTTTTAAATGATATTAAGTTACTGGTTTTCCTGATTTGTTCAGGCAACCCATTCCATGCCCAAATGCCACTCAGGAAGAAAGAGAGATTATGATTGTGAATGGGCACTTTAAACAAAAAAAAGGAACTAGTATTGTCAGATAAGCCCTAATGGAGTAGTACAAACCTGGCACTCAGAACAATTTTCAATGGCACACAGAAGACTCCCAAAAAAGGCTATTCAAGTAACTCCTACATGAAATTGAGTGCTAGGGTTAGGGTGAATTTAAGGCTGCTGGCACAATGCAGGAATTTAGAAATTCCACTCTGGCACTTATTATCAAAAGGTTTCCTAGCCCTGGAGTAGACGTCTACATGATGTAAATGTTAATAAACTTTTCATCTGAACTACGCAAATACTTCTGTGTTACCATTTGATCCATGCCATAAAATAACTAAAGAATACTCTAACATCTTCCCTTACAAAGTGGTTACAGTCCCTGACTAGCATGTGGGTGACCTGGGTTTGTTCCCCATTTGACAACTATTTTTAAACAATAAAAATATCTCTATTAACTATTTGCATTAAGACAACTTTTTTTTTTAATTCTCTAGTTTCAATTTTGATTTATTTTATTCCTATTGTAATGCTAAGGTTTGACTTTGTATTAACACATTATTAATAAAGAGTAATCAGCATAATGGAAATGAGTAAACACCTATAATTTTCCTGATAGCTCTTTTTTAAATTTCTAAACATTTTCTGGATCTTTGGTTTTAGTCATTGCAATTTGCCTAAGTTTACAATATCTAAATTAATATCAGCTCAAGATAATCAAGTTGTTTAACTCAAAATTGAGGCTGACAACATATAAGTTATCAATAACTACATATAAAGCAAATGTGCCATTTGTTGTTCAATGTATGCCTTATTGGACAACACCATTCAATTTAGCTAGTTGAAATATAACATTTTAATTACTTAACATAGCAAATGGAGCAGAAAAAAAATGTGGAAAAGTTGTGACAAGACAGCTTCAGGTTAGGTCCTAGTTTCAGAGGTCATTTCCTCCTCAAGAAATGCAAGGAATGAAGGTTTCAGTAAGAGAGTAAATAGTACCTGGTAGTCTGTTCATGTTGACACCTTGAGCAGATAAACCAATTCCCATGTAGCTAGGGATGAAATTAAGGACAACAATTAGTCAAAACCTATAGTCATCAGATAAACCAATCCCCATGTAGCTAGGGATGAAATTAAGGACAACAATTAGTCAAAACCTATAGAGTCATCAGATAAACCAATCCCCATGTAGCTAGGGAAGAAATTAAGGACAACAATTAGTCAAAACATATAGAGTCATCAGATAAACCAATCCCCATGTAGCTAGGGAAGAAATTAAGGACAACAATTAGTCAAAACATATAGAGTCATCAGATAAACCAATCCCCATGTAGCTAGGGAAGAAATTAAGGACAACAATTAATCAAAACATATATAGTCATCAGATAAACCAATCCCCATGTAGCTAGGGATGAAATTAAGGACAACAATTAGTCAAAACATATAGAGTCATCAGATAAACCAATCCCCATGTAGCTAGGGATGAAATTAAGGACAACAATTAGTCAAAACATATAGAGTCATCAGAGAAACCAATCCCCATGTAGCTAGGGATGAAATTAAGGACAACAATTAGTCAAAACATATAGAGTCATCAGATAAACCAATCCCCATGTAGCTAGGGAAGAAATTAAGGACAACAATTAGTCAAAACATATAGAGTCATCAGATAAACCAATCCCCATGTAGCTAGGGATGAAATTAAGGACAACAATTAGTCAAAACATATAGAGTCATCAGATAAACCAATCCCCATGTAGCTAGGGAAGAAATTAAGGACAACAATTAGTCAAAACATATAGAGTCATCAGATAAACCAATCCCCATGTAGCTAGAGATGAAATTAAGGACAACAATTAGTCAAAACATATAGAGTCATCAGATAAACCAATCCCCATGTAGCTAGGGAAGAAATTAAGGACAACAATTAGTCAAAACATATAGAGTCATCAGATAAACCAATCCCCATGTAGCTAGGGATGAAATTAAGGACAACAATTAGTCAAAACATATAGAGTCATCAGATAAACCAATTCCCATGTAGCTAGGGATGAAATTAAGGACAACAATTAGTCAAAACATATAGAGTCATCAGATAAACCAATTCCCATGTAGCTAGGGATGAAATTAAGAACAACAATTAGTCAAAACCTATAGAGTCATCAGATAAACCAATTCCCATGTAGTTAGGGATGAAATTAAGAACAACGATTAGTCAAAACCTATAGAGTCATCAGATAAACCAATTCCCATGTAGCTAGGGATGAAAATAAGGACAACAATTAGTCAAAACATATAGAGTCATCAGATAAACCAATTCCCATGTAGCTAGGGATGAAATTAAGGACAACAATTAGTCAAAACATATAGAGTCATCAGATAAACCAATTCCCATGTAGCTAGGGATGAAATTAAGGACAACAATTAGTCAAAACCTATAGAGTCCAGCAAATATATTATAATCTACTAGTTGTTATGCCCGCCAGAAAGACGGGGAAAAAAAATGAGTAGGCCCTATTTGCTGTAATAATTTCAATCTTTTTTTAAAATCTGTACTGTCTCTCCCTCTTGTGCATTTATAACAAAACAATAATGCTGATTAACATTTCACCATTATTCTTGTAGTACCCAATGTAAAAAGGAAAAAAAGACATTAAATTTACAAAAAGCATTGTTATTGTTATTCAATAACCAGACAAGTATACAAACAAAAGATAAAGCTATTAAGATTTATATTCTAGTCAATGTCTAGACCCTGTATAGTTGTACCCAGCAACACCAACAGGTTTGAGCCAGAGCCCCCTGGAATGACAACTCAAATGCCCTGCCTCTAAACCACAGTGTCAGTGTGTCTATTTGTTCCACCCCCCCCCCAACTCACGCAACGCACGAAAGCACAAAATCGTAGTGTCATTTGAAATAAACATGTGCATAGATTGGATCTATTACACTTACCCATCACGACCTTTGCTGATAACTTTGACCTCAAAGTAATATATTCCACAAGCTGCAGGGATGGGGTGGGTGGCCCTGACACTGGCTGCATCCTTCTGTTTCTTGCCCACACCTGTGTAAATAAAAAAAAAAGAAGAAAATTCAGCATTAAACAGGCAGGGTGTTTAGTGCATTCAAATATGTAGACCAACATTAACCCTTAAAGTCCTGGGCGCGTATTATTCCATCAACCTAATTATTTTCCTGTCCCGAGCATATAGTCATCAAAATACGAAATTCCCTGAGTCGCTGGCACATATACATGTCTATTTAAAGAACAAAATAAAGGATTTGACCTTTCACCATAGTCTAGGGCAGAATAATTATTTGATAGCTGAATAGTTATTTTGCTTTTCAAATTTCAAAAAATTGACCAATAACTGAGGTTTTCTTAAAATTGAAATTGGAGTTATTTACCTTCCACTACAATGGATTTATGTTTTGGTAAAAGGTTTTCCAGTGAATTAATATTTCAAATAAATCCAATTATTTTAAGAATTTGATTATATATTCTAATAAGATAAGTTCCATATTTATAGTAATTTATTTACTCTCTGCATGTTATTATCAATTTCTACCAACATAAAAAGTTTAAAAAATAATTTCGGAACCCTATCGATGTCTCAACCTTCTGAAATAATGTCTGGGCAGTAGGGAGTAATTAGTAAAATAATGGCCGGGACTGAAAGTATGCACAGCTGCAAAGTATGTTCGTACGGGACAATTATTTTATTCATTATTACTTAACCATTAGAAGAATAACGTTTTATAGTTTTATATTCGGAATGCTAATTGTTTAGATAAAATGTTTTCCCCAGTTAAATTGTAGCACAGTTGATCACTTTGTTATTTCTCACAATGATCACAGCTAGAAAAAGTAAAATGTATTCATCTCATGAGTTTTACATGCCCCTAAAGATTTTGCTTAGCAGATATGCCCCAGTGAACCAGCAACATGAGTCTGGGCTGATGGAATAGGAAGTGAAATATGTCTAGCTAGGTCAGGCCAAAATACTGCAAAGTTCATTGCTAGTGAATATTGACAAGAGTAAAACCAATAGTTTAAACCACTAAGACTAGAAACATTAGAGGACAGGAGAAAAAAGTAGTTATTCTTATACATAAAAGGCATTAAATTTAACTTGGAAATACAACACAATGACAACCTATCATATATGCCAAGAGCAAATGCATATATAAGTACTCGTTATTCCTGAGTGGCATCAGTGCTTGGAATAGGTTACCTGAACAAACCTAGAAAAAAACAGTTACCTAACCCCACACTCTAAAAACTATAAAAAAATTTACCTCAAAATGTACCCAACATGTCTATTAAAATGTTTAAAAACACTATGCACTTCTTCAAAAATAAATATTTTGTTTTTACATTTATTACTAATATGCCTGACATTTTTGCTGATAAGTGGGTAGAAATGTAAGGAATTGAAAATCAGAATAATTTATCCATAGGTCTTAATGTCAATATAAACTTGTTAAATCATTACAAATACTATTAGTTAAACTTGCTTGTTATTTGATTAATAAGAAATATTTGTTTACAATGCCATTTTAAATTATATTATCTTTCCCCAGGCTTTGTTATGTAAATTACTTTTAACTGATATTTTTGCTAAGCAGTACTCCATATAAAAACAAAGTTTTAATACTTATACAAGCACAGTGGTACACAGTGTAAAACCTCTCTATCAGATATTTGAACACATTTTGCTGAGGAATGGGTTGAAATAAAAAGACTCAAAAGCACTGTCTGTTCATGCTCTGGTCAGTGAAAAAACAAATCAAATGATAAAAAGAAAACTAAAAGCTATTATTTAAAAATTAAGTTAAGTATAGATAGAGGCAAAACCCAACAAAACATTAGACAGGCCCTACATTTTGAACTTTAAAGACTGCTTAGACTTTACATAGCCTGAAGTTTAACTATATACTACTATACATACAGTATAGAAGTCCCTCTTACAATTTTTATAGCCTACACTTTTTTTAATAGATAGGAATGGGCATTTACAAGTGCTTCTGTAGTACCAGTGCTTTTTTTGTGACGGTACGCACCGGTACAGCGTACCGGCACCTTTTTCAAAGTGGGGAAAAAATATTACTTTTCATGTATTTTAACGTTTATTATTAATTTATTATATTATTAATTTGTTAAAATTGAATTATTTTAAAATTGCGCGCAATAAGAATAAAAATATAAAATGCGAAACTGCTTTAAAAGTTAGGCAATCCATCACTGAGTTTCGGCACCTATTTTTTTACAAAAAAAGCACTGTGCACTATTAATGATTTTAAATAAAAGATACTGATATAAATGCATGGACTTCCATGGAGTTGGTGAAGTTCCTGTGACCATGACATAGGCCTACTTGTTACCTGGGGATTGTGTGGCCAGCACAATGCCAAGCTGCCTTTACAAGGGACAACGTTGTATATAATTTTTCTTTATTTATGATTGTCATCTGGGCAAGGAATGAATTTCCTGAACAAACCAGAACAATTAACTACTTAACATTGTTTCTAATCTTATTTAATAAAAAATCCAAGACTACACTCAAATCACAAAAAAAAAAGTGAAGAATACATGTAGGCCCTACATCAATCTAGAGTATATAAACACTATACTCACTATATAATGTAGAGAAAGCCTTAGACCTTAGAACAAAAAGTAAGTTTGTAATATCTGACAGTGTCATGACATAGAGATTGATAATAATTGTCATTTTAATATTTTAAAAAACCTAGGCTTAGTACTACTCCTACTAGAAGCCTATGTCAAAAGATATGATACACTATACTTACTATACTTATATACACTAATATTGAAATTGAAGTAATATAATTGCCTACAAATGTTATACTCCCACCAGGTAAAGTAGCAAGTAGGGCTTAGCCTTAGTCCTAAATTGGTTAAAATTTAACCTAAATAAATTAGGAAATAGGCTCCTAGTCCGAGGTCATAGACTTAGATAGCCTCTATTGTGCCTATGCCTACACTTTGCCTATTTACTAGCCTCTATGTCTTATGACTTATATATATAGGTTATGCAGCACTATGCAAAGAAAAAAAAAAAGAACAATATAATGATTAGCCTATAATGCAGTTTGAGAGTTTGCTTTTATGTAGGCTACTAATGACACTAATGAATCTAAATGTATGTAGATCTAGATCTAGGCCTTTAACTTTTATCCTTTATCTAAAATCTAATGCAAATAAATGCTGTGGATGCACATAACAATACATAGATAATAATTAGGCCAGCTCACTATGCAAGTCTGAAAAAAAGTCAGTAGTCAGTGAAGTGCCATGAACTTTTACTAAACCCTAAACCTAAACTTCACTTTTCTTTTTCATATTATATTATTATTATTATTATAAAATAAGCCCTAAATGATATTTAAAATATTTCCACGAATTTCGTAATTTCATAGTCAAGGATGCATTAAAACTATGTTTTAAAGGAAATAATATAAGAGGAAATTGCACACTTTAACTACAATACCCGAAAAATTCAATAAATATATTTATTGTCCAAATCACAAGTAGGCTACGTCGCTACGTAATAGCAAAAGAGTACACAGTAGTCAGTAGGGCCTACAGTTTGCACGAAAACAACAACAAAGACAAAAAAATACATCACACCTTTGTAATGAACTCTTAGGTTGTTTTGGCCTAATCCAATGAAATTGAATTTGTCTTTCGGACTCCAAGATCGTGGCAGTGGAGTTTCCTCTTCATCTACTGCGGGGTATAACAGTTTTATCCTATCAAAGCTGACTTCAACAGAGCCAGGCGAATCACTTTGAGACGAAGTGCCCGTCGCCATCTTGTTCGCTGACATCACAATTCACAGCTGAAATGGGCCCGGATGTGACGGAAGGATAGTGGAAAAGTGCACTATTTTGGGAATAGCTGTGTTCATTGGTCATGCTAGCAAATAGTAACCAATGGTGGATAATATAACATCAAATGCAAAAATAGTAACACATATGCATTGGGCATTAAATAGGTTGCACATAGTTTTCGATTTAGAATGTAGTTTGTATTCTTGATAAATAAAATTGACAATATTAAAACTATTTTCATCATATAGAATATTTCTTTTTAAAATATTTTTTCTGTTGTAAATATAGGGCCTATCTTAGTGAACTCTCTAATGTCAAATGAAAATCGGTGTATCTGCGCATTAAAAGTTCAACAGTCCTACTTAAATAACACAGTCATAGCATAGCATAGGCCATAGGGAAACATAGGCTAAAAATAAACATGAATCATAAGTTTGTCAGTTATAAACTACCAAACATGAAATAAAAGGGTGGACAAAAAGAGGCTGTTGGCGATAGAAGCCAACGAAACTTTTTTTCTCGTTGTTTTACATTGGCCTGCACTTTAGCTAGGCCATTATTTTGGTGCCTTGGGTTATGGGACCTTGCAATTTACATCTCATAGTCAAAGGGAAGTAAACCATCGATCTTAATTTTACATATAGGCCTACAATTGTTTATTTTATAAAAAGATTATTCACAAAAGAAACAAAAAACATAACCTACATGAGAATCCAATAGTGAATAAAATATGTTATTGAATTTCTATAGGTCTAACACATTACTCAAATACGTGCATGCATGGGTTGATGACACTCCTCGTAGAAAACTGGAAAGAGGAATAATTCCATAAATCCATAAAATATGATGAGATAGCCCCACATTATAACGTGTGCGTGTCTAATGGAAAAGGAAGGAAGGAGTAACATATTATAATTGTATAGATTTTGGTAATCGCGATAAGACGAAAACATTATATTACCATCGAAGATCTTGTAGGCCTATCTGTTACAGACGACTTTTATATAATCTTGAAGATGGCATTTCAAGAAATCCAAGCTGACAGTAAGTTTTCGGAATGTCTATAAGGTATATTTATTTTCTTTTTAGCTAATTTAAGCTCAGTAGGCTAATAAAATGGTCGGTATTTAAGGTATAAAATAGACCTTAGGCCACTACTTTATCCCTATCCGATATGAAATTTTACAAAATAAATACATTTTATTGTGTTATATGCCTATTATTATATCAATAGAAAGGTCTCGAAGAAAGGATTACCTTATTATATATAATTATCATTTATTAAATTTGGATTAAAAAAATATATACCAAAAAAATAATTTTTTAAAGTTTAAAGTGCTCAATTCTGATTAACGAAGACAAAGAGAGAAAACTGAAGTTGGCTTATTAGAAAAAATATTATTTGAGTTACCTCCTTTGCATTGTTATTTTCCACTTTACTTGAACTAATTTTATGCACATTCTAAGTAGTATGTTTATAATCCTGCATCCATAATATATGTATTTAAAATGTACAATTTTAATTAGTTAAAAGATTTTCTCACAAAACAAAATAATTTTTATTAAACCTAACTATACCTGTCGTTTATATTATTACTGTTACGCTGAGTTGGTGACTTCAATGGTCTAAAGCCGCGATAGCCCACATCAAGTGTCGACAACCTACGGCAAGCGATTTTCAATGGCACCCGGAAGACCCCTAAGCCTAAAACACTTTACAAGTCACTTCTACAAGTAAAGATCAGAATGATATTTAGGCTGTACGCACAATAGATAAATGAGACATTTAGAAATCCTACATACTGGGGACACGGTGGCCGAGGGGCAGCGCGTTTAGCTGGGGGGGGGGCGAAGGTTCCGGGTTCAAAACCTGGTGCAGTATAGGATTTCTTTCCCGGGTCTCGGGATTTCTTTGGTTTGGTCCCTGAGTCTACCCAGCTCTGACGGGTACCTAACCGTAGTTTGGGTAAAGTAAAGGCGGCTGTGCATAGTGCTGGCCACCTACTATATGCCATGGCCACAGAAACTGGTGACCTATGGCTCAATTCGGCCCGACGGGTACATTGAAACCTTTTTTAACTTTGGCACCCTAATATCAAAAGGTTGCCGACCCCTAGCTTATATAACAAATGTGCACAAAGAAGGGAATATTCATGTATTTACGTTTGTGAAAACTTTATCTGAACGGGTGATGAAAGCCAGCAACTAATGCTGCGTTCTTTACTTCTCGTCCACTGGGGTACTCGGAAAAACCTAACTATGTTGTGTTTGTTTAGATCTAGTTATTTTTTGGTATAAATATTTCCACTACGTACGGATTCATAAACGGCACTACTCCTTCCACTATCTTCGAGACCTTATATCAAAGCAAGAGCCATCAAGGGAACTGCGCTCTTAATCTCAGTCATTCCTTAAAACTCCCAGTGTCGCTGGACCGAAAAAAAGAAGTACGTGGCTACGCGATCATGTGAATCTGTGGAGCATTCTTTATGGAACAGTTTACACCAGTCACTGAGAGAATCATGTGAATCAGTGGAGCATTCTTTATGGAACAGTTTACATCAGTCACTGAGAGAATCATGTGAATCAGTGGAGCATTCTTTATGGAACAGTTTACACCAGTCACTGAGAGAATCATGTGAATCAGTGGAGCATTCTTTATGGAACAGTTTACACCAGTCACTGAGAGAATCATGTGAATCAGTGGAGCATTCTTTATGGAACAGTTTACATCAGTCACTGAGAGAATCATGTGAATCTGTGGAGCATTCTTTATGGAACAGTTTACACCAGTCACTGAGAGAATCATGTGAATCAGTGGAGCATTCTTTATGGAACAGTTTACACCAGTCACTGAGAGAATCATGTGAATCAGTGGAGCATTCTTTATGGAACAGTTTACACCAGTCACTGAGAGAATCATGTGAATCAGTGGAGCATTCTTTATGGAACAGTTTACACCAGTCACTGAGAGAATCAGAGACAAGAGAGTCTAAAGACCTTTTTATTTGTCTAGTGGATGTGTGCCTTACATACTATTACATCTGCCACTGCAATTCACACCAAGAACGCACTGTGCATATATGCTAAATCTAATTGCATGGATAGAAGCGCTATAAGAAATGACAATTATTATTTTAATAAGTGAGTGTGGGAAGGGGGTCATCATAAGTTTGATGTGTTTAGAAACTGAATTGTGTGGGAGGGGGGGGGGGTCATCGGAAGTTTGATGTGTTTAGAAACTGAATTGTGTGGGAGGGGGGGGGGGGGTCATCAGAAGTTTGATGTGTTTAGAAACTGAATTGTGTGGGAGGGGGGGGTCATCGGAAGTTTGATGTGTTTAGAAACTGAATTGTGTGAAAAGGGGGGGGGTCATCAGAAGTTTGATGTGTTTAGAAACTCAATTGTGTTGGTTTAAAAGAGTGGATGGGATCATTATAATTAAGTTCTCTTCGCTTTGCTGGGATATTTTTTTTTGTTTAAATATTATATTAATTTGGGAAAACTGCTAAAAGTGGGGAATTTATCTGAACAGTAGCTCCCTTTAGGGTCTAAACCTTGCTACTCCACTGGGCATACGCTAAAAAGGCACTGCTCCTAAATATTGCACAGCACTATTCGACTCATTGCAACTAATAAGATGAGTAAACACAAAAGTTCTGTAAGATATTAACACAGCCTGAGTCTGTATATTTTTTATACTTCTGTTTGTTCAACTCACTGAATATATTTGTTGTCTGTACTGTAAGATGTAAATAATCAGACTTTCACCAACTGTTCTCATAAGGTTAAAACGGTAAATTACAAATGGTTAGTCACGTGGTCTAGAGTAAATACTGGCTGTCAAAAGAATACAAGTTGTGATGTAGTCCAGAGTAAAATACAAGTTGTGCTGTGGTCCAGAGTAAAATACAAGTTGTGTTGTGGTCCAGAGTAAAATTCAAGTTGTGTTGTGGTCCAGAGTAAAATTCAAGTTGTGTTGTGGTCCAGAGTAAAATTCAAGTTGTGTTGTGGTCCAGAGTAAAATTCAAGTTGTGTTGTGGTCCAGAGTAAAATTCAAGTTGTGTTGTGGTCCAGAGTAAAATTCAAGTTGTGTTGTGGTCCAGAGTAAAATTCAAGTTGTGTTGTGGTCCAGAGTAAAATTCAAGTTGTGTTGTGGTCCAGAGTAAAATTCAAGTTGTGTTGTGGTCCAGAGTAAAATTCAAGTTGTGTTGTGGTCCAGAGTAAAATTCAAGTTGTGTTGTGGTCCAGAGTAAAATTCAAGTTGTGTTGTGGTCCAGAGTAAAATTCAAGTTGTGTTGTGGTTTCCTCAGCCACATGCACTACAATACTTTTCCCCAACTGTGGAATTCCCCTTGGATCATTATCATGGTGGCTCGCTCATATACTTGCACTGTCGCCCCGTAGCGCCAATCATATACTGTAGGTATGGGCATCCAGGCACCAAGGCGGGGGTGAGATGACTGCTGCGTACACATGCTTCTTCCCGGTGCAATGAGACCCCTGACACGGAGCAGGAGCTGGTCCCCATGCATTAGCCCACTGGTGTGCATTTGACGCAAGTTAACAGGGTGGGCCAATAAAATGTTACCCCTTTTTAATCATACACAAGTTTTCAAAACTCAAAGGGCGAATAACATAATGATGAGGTTTGGTTTGGGCCCATAATCTTATATTCTTCCTATTAACATGTCCATTGACGTGGAAATGTGCTTCATCGCTGAAAAAAATCAGGTCCTACAAAATGGGGTGATCTTCAATGCGTTGACTGATGTTTATACAAAAGGTTAGTCTCTCTTCTCTATTTGCTGCTGAGCTTGCAAAATCTGAATTCTGTATGGCAAAAGATGAAGGTCTGTGTTCAGTATGCGTCTAACAGTGGTCATACGTTTCTCTGAACTTCTGCAGAAGACGTCTGAGTTATTCCCGGAAAGTCAATTGTGAATCATCTCCTCCATAGTATATTGCTTTCGATCCATTGGGGTGAGAGTTCAGTATTTTGTTGTTAATTAATATTCTTGAAAATGAAACAAAAATCTACGTAATTGTGAAAATTTTAAGAATTTAAAAAGTGGTAACATTTGATTGGCCCACCCTGTATATGTGTTTACCACACTTTGCCGAAGATGAGGCCTATGATTAAAGAAGTGCTGATGGTTACCCGACAGTAGTTATGCAAGCCAAAGATCCACCCTGTATACAATTAGCCACAGAAACTTGTGAACACTGTTTCACTTGTCCTATGAAAGTGACACTCACTTATTGATGTATTTCAATAGACCAAATCATTTCATTTTAGACAATACATGAGATTTACTTGTTTCATTGTTTAGCAAACAATAAAGTTATTGTATTCGCCCCCATCTACATAAAATGTGTGTTGCCTTTTCTTCTACATGCATTATTTAGTTTCTGGTGGAGGCTAGGATATTTTTCCCACTACTTTAGGGTGTCCCTGAGTCTACCCAGCTCTGATGGGTACCTGACTTTAGTTAAGATAAATTATAGGCAGCTGTGCATTGTGCTGGCAACACATCCCCTAGCATGCTTCACCAGCCTTATGATCAATTTGGTCCAAAGGGTACTTTACTTATTAAACAAGAAGAGACTCATACAACAAAAACATTTGATCAAGACAAAGTGTTAGAAAAAAAATATATCAACAATTTATTCATGAGATATGAACACTTTCAGACACTCAAATTACATCCAGCGGCTTCAGGCCCAAGAGAATCAAACAGTTGTACAACACTTGCTTGGAACAGGTGAAAAGCAGCAACCGAGCCTGGAACAAAAAAAAAAAAGAGGAAGATATTTGTTAATGAACAAACTAGTGGGGTGTCACCAAGAGGTAGTAAAAGATTTGAAAACTACAAGTCAAACGTAGAAAGATTGAAAGAGACAATCACAGACCCTGGTTACTGAAAGTTATATTCCCTCTAAAATACGGAGGCGAAGTTTTGGTTTTCTATTTAAACTGATTTATCACATATATATATATTTATATAAATCACAAACCATTAAACTTTTGGTTTAGGCCTACCAAAAAAAAAATTTGTTTTTTGAATATTCACCATTCATAATATCATTTTACAATTCACAAACTTTTAACACTCTTCTCAAACTAATTGATACTGGTGCTTGTGAAATAACCGAATGCCTGGTTGTGCATTTAGGTATATTTTTTTTCACAGAAAATCTGTTACTTTCTACTTAGTTTTATGATGGAACAAATTTTTCAAACAAATTTGCTATTCAATGCTATAGTTGTTTTGTTTTTATCAATGACACAAAATAAAGGAAAAAAAAAAAGGTAAAATTTCCTGTAATGAGACATAGAGGAGTCATTTAACCAAATGGAGGCTCTGTACGAAATGTAATTATAGTCATTTAACCAAATGGAGGTTCTGTACGAAATGTAATTATAGTAATTTAACCAAATGGAGGCTCTGTACGAAATGTAATTATAGTCATTTAACCAAATGGAGGTTCTGTACGAAATGTAATTATAGTCATTTAACCAATTGGAGGCTCTGTACGAAATGTAATTATAGTAATTTAACCAAATGGAGGCTCTGTACGAAATGTAATTATAGTAATTTAACCAAATGGAGGCTCTGTACGAAATGTAATTATAGTTATTTAACCAAATGGAGGCTCTGTATGAAATGTAATTATAGTCATTTTACCTGAGCTACATCCAGAGGTTCACCTTTCACTGGACAGGATGAATAGGCCACATTGATGAAATGGCTGCAGTCAGAAATGTAAAACGTACATCAGACAGAAGCAAAACAAGTCAAAGTGTTCAATTCATTAGATACAAGTCAATTAAAATACTCATGTGTACAAACTACCTATTTCAGACAAAGATTACCCATGGAAAAGGTGAAGCAGCCTTCACAAGCATTGGTGTGGACAGTACAATGCCCAGCAGCCTTTACTTTGCCACGACTACTGTCAAGTAACCATACTATATTGCCTAAAAAAAAACAATAGAACGAGCCTATTGGCTCTTGTTTCTAGGACGTAACAATATACAGGGGTGTACCGAGGGCACACTAAGGTCGTGTCCATTAGAGCTGGGTTAGAGTCAGGGAACACCATCCAGATACGTTGGGGTGGGGTTGGAGTTGGGGAGGTGAAATTGGCCTATACCAGATATGAAACCCAGGCTCTTCAGTATGACAACCCAAGCACGCTGCAGTCCCCATGCTCCATTTGTATATAGTATGACAACCCGAGCATGCTGCAGCCCCCATGCTCCATTTGTATATAGTATGACAACCCGAGCACGCTGCAGCCCCCATGCTCCATTTGTATATAGTATGACAACCCGAGCACGCTGCAGCCCCCATGCTCCATTTGTATATAGTATGACAACCCGAGCACGCTGCTGCCCCCATGCTCCATTTGTATATAGTATGACAACCCGAGCACGCTGCAGCCCCCATGCTCCATTTGTATATAGTATGACAACCCGAGCACGCTGCAGCCCCCATGCTCCATTTGTATATAGTATGACAACCCGAGCACGCTGCAGCCCCCATGCTCCATTTGTATATAGTATGACAACCCGAGCACGCTGCAGCCCCCATGCTCCATTTGTATATAGTATGACAACCCGAGCACGCTGCAGCCCCCATGCTCCATTTGTATATAGTATGACAACCCGAGCACGCTGCAGCCCCCATGCTCCATTTGTATATAGTATGACAACCCGAGCACGCTGCAGCCCCCATGCTCCATTTGTATATAGTATGACAACCCGAGCACGCTGCTGCCTCCATGCTCCATTTGTATACAGAATTGAAATAAATTACAAACGTGTATTATAAAGAATTTCATAAATTTCTTATTCTAAATATAAAATTTAATGAACTAGGCAAGTTCTTCATAGTGGTCACAACAATTAAGCCAGAAAAAAATTGTTTTTCAAAAGGAAAAAAAAAGGGGAGGAAAGGACTGTTAAAAATGTCTTTTCTATGCAATGGTGTTTCTTAGTGAAGATTTCACAGATTTCCCAATCTGTCTATATGTAGACTACAGGACTAAGAGTAAACTTACCATAAAGTATACAAGTACTGTACAAGATGGTGAGGTTCCAGTGTTGTCAGGGAGTGTTCAAATACATCTGGATATCTGAAGAAAAACAAAACAGAAACTAAATGGCACAAGTTTAGGAAATAGTTTTATTTAGATATTTACTGTGTAAAGTTTTAAAGTGAAGTGTCCCCAAGATTCTGTAGTTGGCCCAATGCCAAGTACTTGTGTCAGGCAAACTATCACAGCTGGAAGACTAAGAAGCAACCCCCATCCAGTCCAGAGAGATAAATACAGGCATTTAATCTGGATTTCAAGCCCAAGACCTCAGCAACAACTGCAATACCAACACACTGATGATGTTCCTCTGGGACCTTCTTAAATGTAAAACTAAAACCCTTGCTCATCAGCCCCTCTAACTGCAATTCCGAAAATATATTAAAAAATACTTGACGAGTGAGTTTATGAGTGGCGCATGTGGAAACTACAATATAAAATTACCTTGCTAGATGTAAGACAATATTCCTGAGTGGAACGTCCTGAACTATGCAGCTGGCGTCAACGTTGTCTGCCAAGTGCACCCCACAATTGGTCAGCATGCTGTCATGAAAAATAACGAACAAATTGTTAACCTAAAAGTGGTGAACCAAAATCTTATGTTTATCTGAGCACTGCAACAGGTTGTTATTGTGTTGTATTTCTAAACTAAAGTTTAATGTCTTATGTATTATTACTACTTTACTCTTTGCCTTTCTGTCCTCTAGTGTTTCTAGGTTTTACTATTATTGTTACTCTTGTCAGTTGTGAATATTCACTAGTAATGAACCTTGCAGCTCTTTTCTGAGTAGTAAAGAGCCAGACGGGCCAAACTGATCATGGGGCTGTTGAAGAAGCGTTCACTAGTTTCTGTGGCCACGCATACTAGGGGATGTGTGGCCAGCACCAAGCCCAGCCGCTTTTACTTTACCCCAACTATTGTCAGGTACCCATCAGAGCTGTGTAGACTCAGGGACACCCTCAAGCTGGGTAGACTCAGGGACACCCTCAAGTCATGGGAAAAAAATCCTAGCCTCCACCAGGATTCAAACCCAGGACCTTCAGATCGCCAGTGGAACGCGCTGCCACTTGGCAGTGTGCCAAAGTAGGATTTCTAATTGAACTGCACAGACATTTTAACTCCTGAAAATATTCTGAAGTTTATTTTACCACAAAACAAGATGAAGACATTGAGCATTGACCTATGCATCCGAGCGTGACAGTACTGAACAAATACTCCGGAGTCTGCCTTCAGGTTCAACATGGTCTCCCAGGAGAATGTGTAGTCATTGATCCGTCTGCCTTTTAAATCCTGATGAAGGGAGAGCTCTTTTATGAATGAATACAAAAAAATAGCTTTATACAGCATGCAAATATCTGGTCACACAAAATTTGACAATGCAGCTTACACTGTGATACTTACCTTAAATAAGATTACTTTATTGATCCAAACAAATGGAAATTTGACTTGATAACATAAAATATGTCATTTAGCATATTTAAGGCAATATAAAGAACCATTTGTACTTAAGCACAAAAGACATTCACGAACACTATCATACCATTTGTCCTACAAGAAAAATTATCATTTCGGAGTCAGCTATTGTATTTTCTGGCTGACTGATGATTCTTTTGTAAGATTCTCACTGATAGTGGAACAAAAGAGTTCCTAAATCTTATTGAAAGAAGACAACCACTTCGACTAGATATGATGTAGTTGTCGTGAAGCGGTTGTGCGTGGTCATGAAGGATTTTGTAAACCATAGATAGGTACCTAAAAATTAAAATACTCAGTAAATCTATACTCAGTAAATCTATACTCAGTAAATCTATACTCAGTAAATCTATACTCAGTAAATCTATACTCAGTAAATCTATACTCAGTAAATCTATACTCAGTAAATCTATACTCAGTAAATCTATACTCAGTAAATCTATACTCAGTAAATCTATACTCAGTAAATCTATACTCAGTAAATCTATACTCAGTAAATCTATACTCAGTAAATCTATACTCAGTAAATCTATACTCAGTAAATCTATACTCAGTAAATCTATACTCAGTAAATCTATACTCAGTAAATCTATACTCAGTAAATCTATACTCAGTAAATCTATACTCAGTAAATCTATACTCAGTAAATCTATACTCAGTAAATCTATACTTAGTAATCTAAGTTTATTGAAATTTGGTCTATAAGTCATTGTTTTTTTTTTATGCCAACAATTATAAAATATACTAAGACTCATGTATAAGTCCAAAGTCAAAACTTGGGGCTAAGAAATTGACGGCTAAAAAATTATGTCCATTTTTTTTTAATTTGGTCAATTTTACCAATCAGGAATGGTTGCCATTATTCAATAAGCCATTGACTCAGCTGGTGCAAACGAATGAGAGTCATGAAGGCCTGGAATATCTGGCAGTAAATATTTGTTCTCCGAGCCTTAAAAGAGTAATCTTGGGCTCTTGGGCTCGCATTCTCGCTGAGAAGCGAAGTTCAAGTCTGGCAGTAAATGACCGAATTAAAAAGTCTCTTAAGAATCCAGATGAGCCGAAGCTCTTATGTCCAGGGCGTAACGCTTAGGTTTGAGTATAACTCTGTCCGAGCTCCTGCCACCCCACAACACGCAGAAGTTGCCTGCCAAATTAAAATAGTGCCCCTGTAGGCCAATGAAACAAACTTAGAAGTCAGTAATTACCTTGTTCTGGGTCAAGGTTCACCCACTGGTAAGTAACCTAGCACAGGGGAGAAAAAACAACTTGCTGTGCCGCCAATCAATGTACTAAATTAAGATTAAAACTAGCACCGGCTCAACTTTTGCAAACAAAGTTTACAGCTAACGTTTTTTTAACTTATACAAAAGTATATTATAAGATAAGATAAGATTGCTTTGTTGATCCAAATGAATGGAAAATTGACTTGATTACATAAATTCCGTCTTTCGGCATACCTAAAACAATATTAAAGAACCATTTGTACTCAAACACAATAGACATTCACGCATACTATCATACCATTTATCATACAAGAAAAAAAGTAGGCCTATTATTTAGGAGTCAGCTATTGAGCCATTGTATTTCCTGGCTGAAAGGTGATTCTGTTGAAAGAGTCTCACTGACAGTGGAACAAAAGAGTTCCTAAATCTCTCTGTTCTTGCACTTATTGAAAGAAGCCGACCACTTCGACTAGATATTATGTAATTATCATGAAGCGGGTGTGCATGATCTTGGAGGATTTTATCAATCATAGACAGGCACCTTGAACTGAAAATATCCGCAAGAGATGGTAATTCTGTCTGTGTAGTACGAGAGGCTTTGTTTATTAGGCGGTCTATCCGGTGTTTGTTCAATGTGGTGGTATTACCATACCAGCAGGTGATTGCAAAGGTTATGATGCTACCAACAGTCGCCGAGTAAAAAAGATTCATAATGGTTTTCTCTATGGGAAATATTTTTAGTTTATTAAGACAGAAAAGAGCAGGGGTCGGCACCCTTTTGATAATAGTGTGCCAAAGTAGGATTTGTAATTCCTTCACCGTGCCAACTGCCAAAAAGTCATTCTATCTAGCCCAAAATGTCTTGTAGAAGAGACTTGAATTGCCTTTTGGAGGTCTTCAGCATGCCAGTGAAGATTACTCTGCGTGCCAAGTCTGGCAAGCGTGCCGTAGGTTGCCAACCCATGTTATAGATTACCTATATCACTATATCAACGTCACCTGAAGTATTATGGATGACACGCCCAATATGTCAGCTGTTCCCTGCATGTCATCTGAGGCACGTGTTGCTAGAAGGATTACAAAAAAAAAACACAACTTAGATCAATAGATTTTAGAAACACAAAGAGGCGATGACATTGCATACAATTTTGACAGGAAACAGGGACAACTAAATCAGCTTTATTACACACAAAAGTTTTGAATTACATAACATTTAGCTTTAATTATGTTATTACTGCTGTAGCCATAGAGACTTCACATTGCATTTAATAAAGAATTTCATGAGAAGTTTTGTGTTGCAGACACAGACAAGTAGTTTCCCTTTGCTCAGCCATTGCTAAACTAACCATAAACATTGGAGTATACAATTTTCCCTTGTAGCGCCAACATTAGTTTGGGGTAAAGTAAAGGCGGTCGGGCATTGTGCTGGCCATATGATAAATTTAGTCAGAAGGGTTCTTTACTATTACATACTATTATTTAATACTATTTCCAGACTTTTTTTACTTTACTTATCTTTGCAATCCGATGTTAATTTAATGCATCTCATTTAAGTGTTATACGTTGATTTTCAGTAGTTGTTTAAATTGAATACCGATTGCTTCAAAAAATGAATTTCTACATCGCAAAAAATTAGAACAAATTTAGAAAAGAGCTGCAAGGTTCATGCCTAGCAAATATTCCCAACTGACCAGAGTAACACTAATAGTTAAATCACTAAACCTAGAAACACTAGAGGACAGAAGGGCAAAGAGTAAAGTAGTAATAATACATAAGGCATTAAACTCTAATTTAGAAATACAACCCAATAACAACCTGTTGCAATGCTCAGATAAACATAAAGACAAAAACAATTTACTAAACAAATGCATATAAGTACCCTTTGGAATGGGTTGCCTAAACAAATCAGGAAAACCAGTAACTTAACATCATTTAAAACACTAATAGAAATGCAAGACTAGACTTGGACCACGGATGAGCTAAGGATGCAATAATCTTCTTTAAAGAAGGAGCGCCTGTAATATATAAGATAAGATAAGTCAGATTAACTTTAAACTAAAAACATCTGTGTAGTTGTTTGTTTATATTTCACTGCCTTCTGGAGTTGAAATTGAACTTTAAATAAGATAAGATTACTTTATTGATCCAAACAAATGGAAATTTGACTTGATTACATAAATTCCGTCTTTCAGCATATTTAAAACAAAATATTACTCAAGCACATTTGTACTCAAGCACAGTAGACATTCACGCACACTATCATACGATTTATCATACAACTTATCATACAATGCATCTTTAATGAGCAAGTGTCTTATGTCAACCATCCGGTACATAACAAGATCAAAAGACTTTATCCTTTATGTTACAGACGCTCCCTCTATACAGAAGATTAATTCTCTCTACACTTCTCCATGGTTTGCCTGTAGTCTTTCATTTTCCTAACTTTTTTTAATGATGTCAAGTTGTTGGGTAAAAAAATTGCCATAGTTAAAACTTTCTTTCTTTCTTTTTTTTCCATGAGGAGGCAACTCACTTGTTTTCTCCTGCATGGTTCTCAGTACTCTGTTCCTGGCCTCATCCAGTACATCCCTCAGGAACACGACGTTACCTTCACGGCTGCTCATACCTTTCACTCTGCCGAACCGTATGTGAATGTCCTCAATAGACCTGTCGTATGTCCAGTGGATTTGGGGTACGGGGGAGAGGGAATAAAAAACTAGCATCAAAGATGTATTCAGTTATAGTGAAGAGCTAAGTGACAGTGTGTTGCTTTGAGCGGAGTCAAAATGTATAGTTCGATCATGAGAAAATATCATTTTTGTTAATATGGAAATTGTATTTATATCTGGAAACTTTTCTGTTAACAAGCAATAATAATCTTAATAATAAAAGCAATAGAATCAATAAAGAATCAACTAGTTTATATTTTTATGATAAAAAAAAAACAACGATATAAACAGGATTTACTATTCATAATAAACTAGATTATCAGTTTAAAAATCAAAATCCTAAGTTACTACAATTGAATTAATGCAAAAAAAAAATATAATGACTTTTGAAAAGTAAAAAAAAAAATTAACATTTTGAATTTGGTTGTAATATTTGCAAATTTTAGGGTGTAAATGGAGTAGCAGTGGCTCCTTCGGAGTTTTCCTAGCATAAATAATGCAAAGCTTAATCTGTAAATAATACCCCCCCCCTCTACGAAATCCCGTCACAGGCTAACTTAGTTAGGACTTTAGCACAACTGATCTAGCCAGGATTTACTAGAAAGAAATGTTAATATTTATTGATTTGAAAAATTTTATTTACTTTTTTGTATGAATATTTGTGTGCTTATTAACTGGGAAAAGCAAATAGTGACAAAGAATGGGATATTTCGTTTATGCAAATGTCAGAGGTGTTCCATGAGGCATGGTGGCCGAGCTGCAGCGTGTTCGACTGGCGATCCAAAGGATCTGGGTTCAAATCCTGGTGCAGGCTAGGATTTTTTTTTTCCAGGACTTGAGGGTGCCCCTGAGTTTACCCAGTTCTGATGGATACCTGAGACCAGTTGGGGTAAAGCAAAGGGGCGTTTGGGCATTGTGCTGGCCACACATCCCCTCATATTTCGTGGCCACAGAAACTGGTGAATGCTGCTTTACCGGCCCTATAATCAGTTTGGTCCTAGGGGTACTTTACTTTACAAAGGCATTCCCGTTAGGTCGAAGTGAAAATTGGAAAAATGTCTGCAAAAGTTAAACAAACAGTCCATTTCAACTCACCCATTGGCCCAAGGTACACCAAGATGCTGTAATATGTTCATTAGCTTGACAAAATGAACCCTCTGTCCGTGTTCGACCTGTAGGTGTTGTGAGCACAAAGAGTTTGAACAAACAATCAAATAAGCTGAGCAAACTTTCACAAGTATGAAAGGCGGAGATGCTAAACATTCATTTTGATAGGTTAGTGATCTGTAACAGGTCAGGGATTATGTGATTAAAACATTAAACTTTTACACAGTAGTAGTCCTGTCTATAAAATTGACCCCTAGGACTGGTGATGCAGTGTTTATCAGTTCATGTGACCGAAGCATAATACGACTAGAAGATGGTGTGGCCAGCACAATGCCAGCCACCTTCATTTTGTCCCAACTAATGTCATCACATCAGAGCTGGGTAGACTCAGGGAAAAATTCCTAGCCTTAACCAGGATTTCGAACCCAGGACCTAAGGTATGCTAGTCAAACATGCTGCTGCTTGGCCACAGTTGTCCCTTGTACACAATGGGTTTGTTCTAATAAATTTTAGTTGGTCATGATTCATAATACTAAAACATCAAAACTTACAACATAGTGGACACGGTCAAAGGAAAACTTGTCTTGCCTGTCCAGCGCCGAGGCAATATCTCTGATGAAAGAAACACAGACTCTGGTAACCATGCATGGGGAATCTATAGGACTACACTACCATAAAACTCACCAAGACCATAACAGGTGAACTACTATTAAGTTTGTCCCCCTCCCCCCCTGCACAAATAAGAAGCAGATTATAAACAAAAAAAAAACAACAACAAGAAACGGAAACTAAATAATAGAGTTACTTTGAAATCATTTTTTAAAATTCAATAACATTTCCAAACTTAACACAATCTTCACTAAACAATTTATACAGGAATGTGTGAAAGGATAACAAGGTGAAATTTTATTTGTGGCCCTTTTCAGTGCTTATTAAAGCTTTTTATTGTAATCTATCTCGAGGGAGCTACAATCTCCTACCAAACGCGTCAGGTGGCAGATAGGGGAATGACCATAAGATATAAGGGTGAACCGTGAATAACGAATAAGCGGCTGCAGACCAACTGGTTTGCTGTCATGGGGGGTGAGGTGGGGTATCCCGTGGTAAGGCTACTCTTTAAAAAAATGCCTCATAAATCCAAGGAAATGACCAAAAAAAAAAGGAAAAAATATAGTCTAGCGCTTTAACTCAAAACCTTGACAGATGATGCCATTAGTTAGGGTTAGCGGTCATCTTGGAGAGAAAACTCCAAAAATAAATTAACTGCTGCCTTGAAGATGGTCTTGGCTGCTCAAAGGCTACGGAAGCACATCCAGAAAATAAAAACAGCAGGCTGAAGCCAGAGGCAGTAGGGCCTTAATGGCACAAATCATACTGCCCTGCAATTCTCAATGAATCGAGAACGAAGAAGATTGTGATCTGTAAGATGGCTAGATCCAACCATTCAAATGTCAATAATATAATAACTTCAAGAAGGAATTTTTTTTCATATATGTCAGTGACCGTGCCCCCTCTAGCTTCATTGCTTGTTTTTTAAATAAAATGCACATTTAAATCTACCTGTACTGAATGAACATTTCTTTGGGGAAAATACCTTCTGCTGTTAATTTTTCCCATCCTAGCAAAATTCACAAAGCTTGAATACTTTTTTTTTTCCAAAACTTTCACAACTCATGTGAACCCTGTCGCAAAGACCTGAAACATGCACATCTTATGACTTATTCGTCACTGACCTGGTCAAGTATAAAGATGAGCCGTCACTCTTGATAATGTTGGCTCTACCGTTCACTTCCTCATTGAACATTCTGACATAGCCGACTCCATCGGAACTGTACAATAAATATATTTAATTTAAAATAAAAAACCTAATATGTTTGACTAATATACATACATATAAACATAAGCACAATTGTTTTCTTAGAACAACAATGACTATAAGAACCATGGTAACCCTTACAGCCCTGGGAGCATGCATCAACCTAATTCTTTCCCTCCATCCTGGGCATGTATATTGTCATCAAAATACAAAATTCCCTGCATCCCAGGCACATATATAATGTGTCAGTTTGCCCCATTTGATTGTTGCCATAATGTTTTCTTATGAATTGATATTACCAAGAAATCCAATTATTTTAAGAATTAGATTATGTTATTAAGTTTAAAACAATTTACTCTCTGCATGTTATTATAACTTTTTACCAAAATAAAAGTAAAAAATAATTTCAGAACCCTATCGATGTCTCAGACATTCTGAAATAAAATCTGGGCCGAATTAGTAATTAGTAAAATAATGATTGGTACTGAAGGTATGCATAGCAGGAAAGTAGGTCCGTGTTGGATGGGTTAACAAAAGTATGGTTAAATACAAAACAAAGGGGTTATTTTTCTTTAAATATTTAGCGTCAAAACACAATAAGCAACAATTTTCCCAAAAACTTGAAATATACTAAAAAAAGATGCCCTACTCATATTGAAGCAGATTATTCTGAGACAGGCGCTCCAGGACTTCCTGCGTCTTTTTGTGGCACTCAGACTCAGACATTATGTGCGTGAAATGTACTCCCAATCTCTGGAAGATGTAAAAAACAAACGTGATGCTAAATAAATGAACAGCAACTGATTATAAGGAGAGGGGAGGCTATCAATCCATGTGTTGTACTTAATTAAAGGGAGAAAATGATCTCCAGTATTATTTACAAAGTCCCTTTAGAGTTACAATAGGCCAAGCTTCTTTACAGGGGGTCTCAAACGTGGCTGAAGACATGTGGCCATTTTATCACTTAAGAGATCTGTCAAATGTGGATGAAGACATGTGGCCATTTTATCACTTAAGAGATCTGTCAAATGTGGATGAAGACATGTGGCCATTTTATCACTTAAGAGATCTGTCAAAGGCTGCACCCCCCTACCCTCAACAACCCGACCCTAGTAAACAAAAAACACTTCATACATCTAACTCATTTTACTACTTATCACTAGTAACATGTCAATTTACAATTTAGACACAATGATACAGCTGTATTTACTTGCTTAAATCAGATTTTATTTTAATAAGTATGTTAATTATATAAATTTAACAATATAATTTTATGTGTATCAGTACTAGCTGTCTGAATTTCACAACTGGAACATTTTTTGTAAGCTTACTGGCGGGCCACAAAAATCACTTGGTGGGCTGTGTGTTTGAAACCCCTGTTCTAATACAACAAATACATTTAAAAACCAAGGACTGAAGCCTATGCAAGTATAACATCCTTTACATACCTTATC
Organism: Anisus vortex; assembly: GCA_949126835.1. NCBI lineage: Eukaryota > Metazoa > Mollusca > Gastropoda > Planorbidae > Anisus > Anisus vortex. Next base: position 12,158,326 of record OX421499.1, read on the forward strand.
TGCCCAAAGGACTATTGTTACAGTGTTTATTAGTTTCACCAGCTATGGCACACAAAGTGATTGTGTCGCCTTCACAATGCCCAGCTGCCTATAGCTGTCTGCAACCAAATGGCAGGTATATAAACCTGAATAGGAATCCCTTTGTTTTAGGAATCAGAATCTGAGTGCTCTACCTGTAGACCACCATGTGCCATTAAACTATTTGCTATTAAAAGAGAAAGTAAAGTATCCCGTCTGACCAAACTGATCATAGGGCCAGTGAAGCAGCATTCAACAGTTTCTTTGGCTGTGGCATACTAAGAGGACAATTCATTTCACCAATGCCCAGCCGCCTTTACTTTACCCCAACAAACGTCAGCAACCCATCAGAGCTGGTTATACTCAGGGACACCCTCCAGTTCCGGTAACCAATCCTAGCCTTTACCAGAATTCCAACCCAGGGTCTTCGGTATGCGCTGCCGCCAGGCCACTGTGATCCCCAGGCCATATTAAAAGAGAAAACATCTTTTTAAAGTTCTTTTGTGTCCAGCCCTTGAAAACTGGTCTAGAGACTGGCAATGTAAATTGTTTGGTCCTGCTTTTAACAACTCCTAAAGAACAAACAACAAACTAGAGTATATCTGACCTGGTACATTTTATCCAACTCCTCAAGACTCAAACTTTTGATCATTTTCCACACAGACACAAGATTCTCATCTCCTGGAAGACACAGCGGAAATAAGTCATATCTTTTTAATTAATTTTTTTATTGAAAAAAAAAACAACACAACTTAACTTACCATAGAAATCAAAGCTCAATTATTTTTTTGTAAGTAATTTGCAATGGGCACCTTAAATAATAATGTAATCATCATCATCCTGATCCAGCAGCTATCTGGGCACTTGCCCTTCGGCCTGAGGCTATGGTGAAGAAATTGTAGACTTTTTGTAGCTGTTTGTAGTTTGAGTATAGAGTGTTTGAGAGATTTTGTGTTTTGGGGAGGTAGACATTTCATTTGTCCTGTAGTGCTGGACAGTCAAAAAGGTGATGGGCAACTGAGATAACCTTACAAGGTCTTCTATGCATGTCTGCTTACAACCTACAACAGCAAATAGCTTTTGTAATGTATCAGTTTGTGTTTGTTACGTCATGGTTTGTGTGGTTGTTTTGTATCGCTCAGACCCTGCGACCAGCTGATAATGCGGGACGAGAAAAGCATTAAAGCGTCAGTTAGACGATAGTACGAAACAGAGCGTGTAGTGTTTTTCTTTCCTGTTCAACGTTAACGATACATGGCAGCTTTCAATCACTTCATGGTATTTCAATTTACCTTTCTCTAACTGCGTGAAGAGTGACATCCCTTCCTGATATGTTGGAGACATGGACTCTGGATTTTTGCCGCATTCAGAAGCCACGGTTTGATTTATCTTCACATAGACCTGAGAACAGATGTAGAAGAATTATACGTGACTTCCCAATAGAATTTTAGTTCAGTAAAAAACAGTGTTTTAATATTTTTGTTCCACCTTTCACTCATCCAAGCATTTTATATAGTGGGAAATCTTTGTTTTGATAAATGTATTAAGAAGTAAACATTGTATAAAATAGATTTGAAGAAAATTAAATATTTCATTCCCCCGCTTTCCAGGTATTTGGGGAATTTGTCTTGAGGTGAAAATGAAAATTTTGCCCTGCACACCAAACCCACTGCCCCAATTAGAGCAATATTTCAACTTCAAATATTCAGGACCCAACAACATTGAAAAGTGATAAAGTTTAACCCTTGCCATATCAGCAGACCAATAATGACAAGCTACTTGTTTTCTTACATTGAATAGTTCCAGCAATGGATCCTTCTTGAGATGCTCAATGTCACCAAACCTCATCAGCCCCAGGGACAGCAAACCTATTGTTACACACACACAGAACAACTCAAATAAAAATGTTCTTTAACCCTTTATTACCCAAAGACTATACTCAGATGGACCGCTTGCTTTGATATTCCTGCTATTTGATAACTTGAAACTCTTAGTTTCTGAATTTCTGATCGCACCTTGACCTCTAGACTTCCGGTTTAGTAACTCGCTATGATTTTCTCAATGGAAAATAAAGATTAAAATTGAAAGTTGTATACAGCGGAAGTCTTTAGGGAAGTTTAGAAGTCATTAAAGACAGTGTCATTGGCTGCACACAGAAGAAACAACACTTAAGCTGTAAAAATAGAGCAAGCAGTTCATCTCATTATAGTCTTTGCTATAATGAATGAAAGTTATCCATAACAACATATTCTTTAGAAAATATAAAACACAAAAAATTTCACAAATAACAGACAGACCCCAGTAATCTGTATCTAGTTAAAAGTATTCACTCTGAGATATGTAAAACAATTTTTGGTTAAGGTAGAAAGGAGAAGTGGGGAGGAGGGGCATATACAGTGAAGCCTCACTACTTTGTAATTCAACATTTGCGGATACATGACTTTGCTGATTGTTTTCATTATATTATATGAGAAAATATATTGCGGATTTTCCGAAAATTTTGATTTTTTGGTATGTTTTGGTACTGTTTTATTGCTAAAAATGTGTGCCTGTGTACTGTATATACATACTGTAGATATCTGTACATTACTGTAAAGGGTGGTTTGTTAACAGTACATTAAGGGAGGGTTTTAAAAGTCCAAATACTGTAAATATGGTGTCCCTACTTCCCGGATTTTCAGCTATTGCGGCCGGTCTTCTTGGAACCTATCAATAAATGAGGGTTCACTGTACATCAAAATATAATAATGTTTTTTATTCTTTTCAAGAAATTAAAACTAATGTACGTTTTTGTGTGTTGGATTTTTATTAAAGTATGATCACAGCTGATTTAGACCTACAACTCACAGAAAAAAAAACTTTACACTGTAAGGCAAGAGTGACTGACCATCATGAAGAAAAGAAATTATTAGGAGAAAAAAAAAACATTTTTCTTTTTTTCTTTATTTTTATAAAATTTAAATAGTACACCTAAAATAAAAAAAAACAACTTTAATTTAATGTAGGGAATACAATGCTATTAATTTATTCCGCCCCAAAACATTTCATCAAATTGTCACCTTAAAGTAAAGTTAAAGAAAAAATATTGCTTTTAAAACCTACTTGATGTCTTTAAACAAATTACTATAAATACACAATACAGTGCCAGTGAAGAAGTTAAAAAATTTACCAAATTGTGTGCCCCAGTCTCCGATCCAGTTCATTCTCTTCACCGTATGCCCGGCCGCCTCGTAGAGATTAGAAACCACGTTCCCTATTATGGTGGACCTCAAGTGGCCCACGTGGAATGGCTTGGCAACGTTGGGAGAACTGTGACAGGTGATGCAAGAATAAACAAAAGAGACATCTAAAGTTTTATTTTACTTTTCCTATAAGCATTGTGCATACTTAGACTATGTTTATTTAGCTTTTCCAAAATTGCTTGAAGAGGTATTTCTGTTATGCATTAACTCATATTCTACAAATGCTCCTTCTATAAAGATTATTAATGCCCTCTATGCTTATCAGTGGTTCCAATGATGTCTTGTATTATGAGCTTTGATGAGATGTCAAAATGTAGTTGGGCTTTGTTAGGTGTGAAACTTTCTTTCTTGTTACTATTAAAATTATACTTTCGATAATATATGTTAACAGCAGCCTCACTCGTACTTCCTAAAAAATAACACTAAGTTGATCAATCTTAAAGTCTATTTACAGGAAGAGTCAAGAGAAATATAATGCCTAGTATAATAACTGCTTGCAGAGTTTACAGGCTCGCTCACATACATATTAAAAGTTTGATGTTACTGCTAGGATGTTTCTATCCAGAGTGACAACTCAAACTATGAAACTGAGGGGGGTGGGAAGAGTGTATGAGTATTTAATCATGTGTGACCTATCTAGCTAAAATGGAAGGGCAGTGGCGATGGGGTCGATAGACTGATTGGGTTCCAGTTGCTCAGCTTGGCTACAGAAACGTTCATTAGTATTAATGTTATTTAATCATTAATTTTAGTTGACCATAGCGGTCAAAAGGGGATCAGGTGTGTGGTGGTTCGGTGCCGGTGAAAGGGGTGGTAGGGGAATAGTCACAAAGGTTTATGACCCAATTGTCAACGAACACATTGTTTGATAACAACGTTGCAATGTGTGAGGATCTGGGGAGTACTGGGGACAATGACCGGATAGTCATACTGTGACCCGTCTGTAACAAGGCTTTAACTTGTTAGTTTCCTGACTAATATAGGCAACTTTGTTTTATGAAACAAAATCAGGAATAGGAGATGGGGCAGGGTAGAAATATATCCTTCAAAAACAGCCAACCAACGTCTCTAGACAGGGAAGCAAGAAAAATGGAAGTCAGCCAAGAAACAAAAGGGAGATGACTTATGGAGGTCAGCCAAGAAACTAAAGGGAGTTGACTTATGGAGGTCAGCCAAGAAACAAAAGGGAGATGACTTATGGAGGTCAGCCAAGAAACAAAAGGGAGATGACTTATGGAGGTCAGCCAAGAAACAAAAGGGAGATGACTTATGGAGGTCAGCCAAGAATCTAAAGGGAGATGACTTATGGAGGTCAGCAGAAAAACAAAAGGGAGATGACTTATGGAGGTCAGCCAAGAAACAAAAGGGAGATGACTTATGGAGGTCAGCCAAGAAACAAAAGGGAGATGACTTATGGAGGTCAGCCAAGAAACAAAAGGGAGATGACTTATGGAGGTCAGCCAAGAAACAAAAGGGAGATGACCTATGGAGGTCAGCCAAGAAACAAAAGGGAGATAACTTAGAGGCTGGAACTGTAAAGATGGGTTATGGAAAGAAATGGAAAAAATTGGCCTAGGATAGAGGACGAAGGAATCCATAGTGTGTGGCCCAAAAGGGGTGATGGGCAGTGAGAGTATAACCATTCCATTAAACCAGTTTTATTGTGGTACATGTATATTTAGTCATGCTGTTTACAAAATAAAAGTTTGTTACGATTAACAGTTAAATACAATCAATGTTTTCAATTCTTCTGTTGTGTAGGTGTTTTGAAATTGCTGTTCTGGGGTTAGGGACATGAACAGTGAATCTTCTGCACAGAAGTGAACATTATTAAGTAAAATTGTATAATTTTAGAATCACTGAGAAGAAAGAGACAACTTCCTAGTTTACCTGAATTCCACACAGACATGTTTTCTAGCATCACAGGTAGCATCCAGGTAGCCATATTTATCTTTCTTGGCATTTATATCTTGTAATATTTGCTAGAATAATAATAATTTTATTTATACAGCACTGCCAGCAAACATAATGTAAGCTCAGGGCACATTAAACATTGAGCAACAAAAACAGGCTTAGAACCTTTTTTATGAAAGAACACGGATATTATTCTATAGACTAAATGAAAAAAGTTTTGATTACAAATATTACATCAATGGATATTTTATTATAAAGCTAATTGATCATCTTAAAACTTTAAAAGAAAAACATAAGACAGAGCCAATAAATGTAGTACCCGGTATTTACCGACTTAATATACAAGTAAAACAGTGGAGATTTCAAAATGTTTAATGAAGGTAAATCTTAAAATAATGTGTTTTTAAGTTCTTTTAAAAAGGCGACGATAGAATTGAGTTGGATCCCTTGCTTTTGGGTCAGATATAGAGAAGGTGCTATGGCCAACTGTCGTCAAGGAGAAACAGAGCACCTTTAAAAGAGAAGAGTCAACAGACAGAGTGTTTTTAGCAGAACATGGGGTTTGATTAGTTCCATGAGATAAGATTGCATCTCATTATCTGATTATGACACTATCAGTCAGATTAGTCTAGATAACTGATATTATTCTTAAGATAAAACTCTGGTTCTCCATTTTAAGATCTGTTTTTATTTCAATATTAGACTGGATGATGTACCTGAGCGAACTTTGTTGGTTCAGTTTTAAAATGCATCAAATCCTCAGAAACTTGTATTTCCACATTTTCATCAGACTGAAGCTAGTATATAGGAAAAATAAAATTTATATTATACAAAACATCAGAAGTATCTTATATTTAACAAAATGAACCAAGTATAAATGAAATGTACATTATACAGTACATCAGAAGTATCCTTTATTTAACAAAAAGGAACCAAGTATAAATGAAATGTACATTATACAATACATCAGAAGTATCCTATATTTAACATACTGAACCTAGAATAAATGAAATGTACATTATATCAGAAGTATCATATATTTAACAGCCTGAACCTAATAAAAATGAAATGTACATTATACAATACATCAGAAGTATCATATATTTAACAGACTGAACCTAGAATAAATGAAATGTACATTATATCAGAAGTATCATATATTTAACAGACTTAACCTAATAAAAATGAAATGTACATTATACAATACATCAGAAGTATCATATATTTAACAGACAGAACCTAGTATAAATGAAATGTACATCACATCAGAAATATATATTTAACAGACTGAACCTATTATAAATTAAATGAACTTTATACAATACATCAGAAGTATCCTATATTTAACAGACTGAACCTAGTATAAATGAAATGTACATTATATCAGAAGCATCATATACTAGTGGTTGTTCCTGTCAAAATGACGAAGTAACGAATGACTACAATGTGTTTTGTTATTAGAGAAGAAAAAAAATAGCAATAAAAATTGCAGTGAGAAAGTTTCTTTCGGTATTTAGTTTTTGTTCTTTTTTTATCGAAAACTTAGAAACCGGAAGTCATACTAATATAAACAAACCAAAGTATCTCTCGCAGCGCCAAAGTCTAACCCCCCCCCCCCACACACACACACAAACGCACACACCCTCTGAAGGTGAAACCAATGAATCCTGTGAGCAGTGATAAATAAACAACTTTATGCAAGGACAATTATTGGGAAATAGTAAATGAATGTTCCAGGGGAGATCAGTTTAGAACCTTAACTTACGGTAAATAGTGATAGGTCTAAGCTTATTTTAAAAAATAAATTAACAAATTAAGCAATATAATATTGTTGATAAAATAAAATTATCTTTTGGAGGACATTTCCAATTTATACATTTAACTTTTGACCCGATTGGTCAAACAGCTTAGGAGCCTATAGCAAACAAACATCTAAATAAACAAACAAACTCACTGCAATTATTATATGTGATTTAACAGAATGAATATAAATTAAATGTACATTATACAATTCATCAGAAGTATCCTATATTTAACAGAATGAACCTAGCAAAAATGAAATGTACATTATACAATACATCAGAAGTATCCTATATTTAACAGAATGAACCTAGCAAAAATAAAATGTACATTATACAATACATCAGAAGTATCCTGTATTTAACAGAATGAACCTAGTATAAATGATAAATGAAATGTACACTATACAATACATCAGAAATATCCTTCCTATATTTAACAGAATGAAGCTAGTATAAATGATATGTACATTAAGCAATACATCAGAAGTATCCTATATTTAACAGAGTGAACCTAGTATAAATGAAATGTACACTCTACAATACATCAGAAATATCCTATATTTAACAAGTATATAAATCAAAAAGTATAACCTACTTGTTTCAGATTGACAAACTTTCCTTCCAGACATTGGGCAAGTTGAGACAAACTAACGACAAACTGGGAATCTCTGTTGAGGATAGAACAAAATAAAAATGACTGTACATACGTCAAACAATAATTGTGATCTTATATGTTTATCTCAAATGTTTACCTCATATGTTTATCTCATAAGTTACAGACACTTCTTCTATACAGAATATCATTTGGTATTATTAAACAGGGCTCTTATTCTAAAATAATGTTAAAATTTTTAAACTTTTCCCAAGCTTTAAAAACGGTTCACAAACCAATGTATAGTTAACTGGTTTGTAAAAATTATCGTTTAAAGTTAATTGGTATCTTTTATAGGTAGTCCAAGTGAGTTGAACATTTTCTTTGCAGATTTTTCTTTGTACTCATCAAGGTCATTGAAACAGCCATTAAACTATTTCAGCAAAAAAATAAAAAAATTACTAATAAGTTAAAGAGTCCTTAACAACATATTAATTTATCATATTAATTTATCATATTAATTTATCATATTAATTTATCATATTAATTTATCATATTAATTTATCATATTAATTTATCATATTAATTTATCATATTAATTTATCATATTAATTTATCATATTAATTTATCATATTAATTTATCATATTAATTTATCATATTAATTTATCATATTAATTTATCATATTAATTTATCATATTAATTTATCATATTAATTTATCATATTAATTTATCATATTAATTTATCATATTAATTTATCATATTAATTTATCATATTAATTTATCATATTAATTTATCATATTAATTTATCATATTAATTTATCATATTAATTTATCATATTAATTTATCATATTAATTTATCATATTAATTTATCATATTAATTTATCATATTAATTTATCATATTAATTTATCATATTAATTTATCATATTAATTTATCATATTAATTTATCATATTAATTTATCATATTAATTTATCATATTAATTTATCATATTAATTTATCATATTAATTTATCATATTAATTTATCATGATTGTTTTATAAATAAGTATTGCCCTGGTATTGCTCTTATAGTGAAATTCATTCACAAACTTTCACACATTTTTTGGTCAGTTTTCCAAACTTTTTGAACTTGTGTGAAGACTGTTAATGTACGGAATGAATTCATAGATCCCAAACAGCAGGAGCTTTGTTGGACTTCTACAATATACCGTAAATGTTGTTGATGTTGGTGGTCATTTACATCGTGCCTCTCTCCATGTTATTACACTAAGTGCGCTCTAAAGGGTCACAGTGGCCAAGCAGCAGTGCGTTTGGCTGGAATACCAAACGTTGTGGGTTCAAATCCTGGTGAAGGCTAGGATTCGTTCCTGGGAATAGAGGGTGTCCCTGAGTCTACTCAGCTTTGATGGGTGCCTGACATTAGTTGGGGTAAAGTAAAGGCGGCTGGGCATTGTAATGGCCACCCTAGTATTCCGAGGCCACAGAAACTGGTGAACACTGCTTCACCGGCTCTATGGATCATTTGGACAGACAAGTACTTAATTTTTTTTAGTGCGCTCCTGGTATAAATGTCAGTGGCAGATCTATGGGTAAGAAAGACTGAAAAACACTAATTAAATAGAGTGTTCAGCATATCTGACAAAACCATAAAGTAATGTAAATAAGACTGGACCCTTACCTGTTTTTTTTAACTGTTGAAACCCTGACAAGTCTTTCAATTTTGGTTTCGATTTCTTGAAAGTCTGCATTTTGAAAGTTCTTCAAGATGTTTCTAGTCAGCTAATAGTTTTGGTATTAGAATTAGAGTGGTGAATATTATCATGAGCAGAGAATACACTTTCCATATCATAATACATCTGAAGTACTTAAAAAAATGTACCAATTGATTGGTACACTGGTTTAAAATCACAAAGTCCATCCACTAATCTTTTATTCAATACAAAGTGTAGCCTTAAAAAAACAGAAATAAACCTATAAAATAATTTGTTTAATAAACCCACTCATTTACTCTTTCTCTTGCTTAGAAAAAAAATGTACATTTTGTTACATTAACTTTACTCGGTAGTGAAAGAGTTAACACTAATTTATTCTACTTTAATTTAAGAGAGGACAAATAAGCCTAAAGCAATCTGCACACACCTGGAACAATGCTCAAAATTATGATCCTCTTGACAATTATAACATAATCCCATCCTCCCACCTGGAATGTTTCAGCTGATGCCCATGTTAAGGTTATATAATATTTTTCATATATTATAGGCTTACTTTATTCATTGGAAGGTTTATTTTCCTAATACTCAGCAAGATGCATATACCGGTATATATAAATTCAATGCTAAGCAAGAGTCACCTGAGGTGGACAAGTTAGAATGGGTCCTGAATGCATCCCCCAGAGCCTTGCAGGGGGCACAATCAAGAAAAAGAGGCCAAATATGCAGGCATAATAATCTTCTATATAGAAGGAACGTTTGTAAAACTTATAAGTCCAGGAATGGAGTAAATATAAGATTTAGGTTTATAAATTTATAAGTTTACTCCATTCCTGGACTTATAAGTTTTACAAACGTTCCTTCTATATAGAAGATTATTACCTCCACTAGGCCCAAAACTCCTGCAGGGTGGCAGGGATCGGTCAGTGGCAGGGATAGAACCTGTGACGTGTCAGTTGACAGTCCAGTGAACTAACCACAGGACCAGCCGGCCTCACTCCTACCATAACTGTATGAAGAGATTAGCCTCATTAGGCTACACTATAATTTAGTATTGCAGTTTACAGTATTACACTCACTACGTCACTATTTATTAGGCCTACTAGTAGGCTTAATAGGTAGTCGGTAGGTACAAGGCAAGGTGTTGACCAAAGGTGACGTATACTCGTATAGCGTATAGCCTAAGTATAATTATTAACAGTTATAAATAAAAAGCATTACCGTAGCCGTAGTTACGGCATTACCAAATAGTCCAAAGAATGCTTGCTCAATGCTCAATTATTTATATAGGCCTAGATGCCTACAGACACTTGCAACCTAAACGCATCTTAAAAGGCTTGCAGGAGCAGAAATCTGAGCGAATTTAAAATTAAGAACGCTACACTGGTAGATGCTATTAGTAACTATTACTATTGAGTGTTGACTGAAGTCAAAGTTATGTCATGATATGAGTCGATATGACTGACACTGTGCAGTTGTCAAAGTCGACGGAAACGCGGACTAGTCGCCCTTCATCTATGATTTATGTTTGAGTATGAGGCCCCGATCATAGATTTACTGCAAATTAAATTGAAAGAAATACTTTACGTTTCTTGCAATTAATTTCTTGTACAAAGATGCCATCTAAACAAATGACTAAGGCTTAGGTTGACAGTCTTCTTATCATTCAACAATCGTTTTGAGTTATCCCTGTTAAATTCTTAATTCGTTTCTAAAAGTGAAAGTAAAGATTAAAAAACATCGACTTCCTGTTAGACTAAAACACCATTCTTTTTTTCCCTATAAAAAATAATTAAATAATCTTTAAAAATGCTATTAACACTAGAACAAAGGTCGAGACGAAGTTAACAAATGCAATAGGCAGTAGATTTTAGTTTGAATTCTAAGTCTGTGAGTTTTATAAAAAAAACTTTTACTTTATGCCGTGTGTTACTAAAATAATAAAATTGATATTTTAAAACTTATAAATTTGACACGAATCTATAACACTATAAGTATAAGCAATTAAATTAATTCCATCAATATTTACATGTTACATGATTTACTTAGACATAGGCCTACTATTTTTTAAACATCAAAAGTAGTCTATTATTTTATATTATATTATGGTTAAATGTTGCCTTAAAATGTATGAAAGGCCACATATTCTTTTTTTTTTTCCTTTTCAAATCAACACAAAATTTCACTGGTCGTCATTGGAAAATTTAGGCCCATATTATAGAACAATATCAAATAATATAGATACTGCCTATTTAGCCTATTTACTACTACTAACTGTTTTCTATTTGTAACTTAGCCATCGAAGTTTTCTTATTAAATTCAGTTTTCATATTATAGGCTACTATAATGTGCCGCGCAGGCCTGGAGTCACGCATCTCTAATTGGAGCTAAAGCGTAATTCGTATAATATGTTACTTTTAATATTATTGTATCAATTGTATCGATATTCCCTAGCAAAAATAATAGAATAATTTTATGAGATAATATTTTGGGGAAAAGATATTTGTTTCCGGAAAGAAATGTTGTAATTTCTATTTTTAGATTTAACCCCTTTCCCCCCAAAAGAACCCTTTCCCCTTTGTTTGTCTTTTGGAAGAGGCTCATGGTACTGTTATTTACAAATGGACGACAGTAAAAATTCCTTTTGTGTTTATTTGTGATTGTAATTGATTAATGTGAGATTCAAAAAGGATCTATATTCTGTGCATAAAATGTCCAATTAATCGATAATATTTCTATTTGTTAATCTTTGTGAAATAAATTCAGTCTGCCCCGGGAACTGTATTACTGTAAGACGTTTTATAAACATTGAATGCCCTTCCGTGTTTACTATTTTGATTTTCGTGCGAAAGTGTTTTAGATTTGGAGACGTTATTTATATAAATTTTCCTGAAGTGCAAAGTCAAGCTCTGCTTTCTATTGATTGATGGCTGAGATGGCCACAGATAGCAGCTTCTCTGTGTATTCATATGAAAAGACTATGTATTTCAGTGATTTGAGCTTAGCTTGCGGCAACCACAGTTTACACAGAAATTCTCATTGTTTTGCACACCCGAAAAGTTTTCTAAAGAACATTGTCAGTGCCCTTCACTTTCCGTGTCTTGACCAGGCATCGCTTCATTATTGAACCTGAGTAGTAGCTTGTTGAAAGTGCCCAAGATAAGAACAGTAAAGCTGATTAATTTGTTATTCTAGTTGCTTGGATTTATCATCATTTTTATTTCTTTGAAAATACAAACATTGTCAAAATATAAAAGTGTCACTGTCACCTATTTGAATTTGTGATCATTACACAGTCAGTTTCAAACCCAGTTCTAAAAAGTATTGCAGTGGAATTCAAGAAATATTACCAGTTAATTTTATCAAAAGAGCTCCCTTTTCTAGTTCTAAACTCTGAAGTCAAACGTCAGTTTTGTGTTAATTCTAGAGTATACACACATACTTGATTACTAGTCAGTATGAAGCTGCTTGAGAATTCCAATTTTGAAGCTGTTAATTCAGCTTTGTCAATGGACATAGAGAACAGCAACACACATCTTGATTTCCGGTGGGTATTACAGTTAAAATAAAAGACGTGTATTGGGCTTTAAAATTTATGATTTATTTTAAAACTATGAAAAGTTGTAAATTTGCTTGCTAATCTCTAGAGAAAAATTCTTTTGGCTAAAAATTTATGTTGGCTGTAAAGTGTATTTTTTTTAAATTGACAAACTTATAATTTTTATAATTATGAAATTCTACAGTTTTTTTTCTTACCTTATTTTACGATTGAGATGTTTTGGGTGGAGAAAAAATACAATCATAGCAACTTGTATTTTTTTAGATATAAAATTTTTTTGGCAAACACTGCTGCAACAGTAAATAAATAGTATAATTTGTATTAAATTCCTTTTTTATTTATCTAACTTATATATAAATTATTGATATAAATTATAATAACTTTTTTTATAAGCTGAATTTCTTCCTGAATAGTCATCACCGGTAGTTTTTTTTGTTTTTTTTTGCAAGCAGATTATAATGTTTTTTGTTTTAAAAACCAAATGTAAAATTTAATTCTTTTCTCACTTACAAATGTTTCCCTTCACTAATTTCCTTAAAATTTTTCAGCATGTGCGAATTAGTAGAGATCTTTTGGTGACATGCATTTGTCTCATAATTTTTACTTCTTTTTTTACATAATGTAACATAAGCACTAATGTATTAAAAATTCAAGTGACAGCAATGAAGTTTGGTTGGCGATTAGGCAGAAGGAACCTGGAGAATTACAAAAAAAGAAAAGAATAACACATTATATCTGTTTTATAGTATTCTCTTGTCTATTGATTGAAAATATGTCTATTTTTTTTATTAAGTATGACTATTTTTTTTTTGTTACTTTTCACTGGACACATCTTTCTTTCAGCATTGAAAGCTACTCGTGCAAGATGGCAGGAAATGATAAGCGACTGTTCAAGACATTGAACGAAGAGAACCGTGAAGCGCCCGGTGGACTTCAGGCATTGTCTCCGCCTCAGGCCCACGGTTACACCTACAGCACTTCAAGTCCTAATGAGTTGGTTTTTTAAGTTCTTTTAAAATTAGATTTTATCACCATACACATTGTAGCTTAGAAACTGAGATAATTTTAGATGGCTAAATTAGATTTTTTCAGGCTTTTTTGTCTACGCCTGCTGGCATCCCTGATATAATAAAGAATCCATATTTATAATAATTTGTATATAAGTAGACAGAAGTCACACTGCTTCAAATGAATGATTTCAGTTTGTTTTTATTAAAAGATTAACATTTACTTCAGTGCAAATCAAATTAGATAATCTTTCAAGATACACTAGTATTATGAACTCAAAGCTTCAAGTGTTTAAATTACAACAAGAATAATAAAAGAGCCAACTGTGTCATTAGTAAATCTGTCTATAGTCAATAAAACATTCTGTCTATAGCAATAAAACATTCTGTCTATAGTCAATAAAACATTCTGTCTATAGTCAATAAAACATTCTGTCTATAGTCAATAAAACATTCTGTCTATAGTCAATAAAACATTCTGTCTATAGTCAATAAAACATTTAAATTACACATTTATTTACAAGTTGTATTTTTTCTTCTCCATTCAGCACTTTAATTGTGGGCAGCCATGAAGAAGGAGGAACAATCTGCGACACGATATCTACAAAAACACTCTTCTACCTCATCTCCACCCTGAACGCCTCTTTCAACCCTGACTACGATTTCAGCACAGCGAAAAGCTCTGAGTTCTGCCGGGAAACCAGCTTGGATGTAAGCTATCTGTGACGTATACAATAATGGCTCAGCGCTGAGAAAAAACTGATATTATTCCACTTTTAAAGCATTATCTACATCTATTAACCCTTACAGAAACCAGGCGCTTATATTTCCATCGACCTACTGTTTCTCTTGCCCAGAGTGCGTTTATTTTCATCCGATGACGCAATTCTCTATAGGCGCATATATTTTCCCCAATGAAGGGTGTCTATTTAAATTTAAAGAACAAAAATAAGTATTTAACCTTTCACCAATGTTTTTGGACAGAATGATTATTCGATAGCTGAGTAGTAGAATTTTATTTCACTTTTTAAATTACGAAAATTGACCAATTATTGAGTTTTTGTTGTGAAATTGAAAGTTGAAATTGTGTGGTTCCAATGGCCTTCCGCTATTATAGACTTAGGGGTTGATGAAACGTTTTCTTATGAATTAATAATACAAATGAATGCAATTAGTCTAAGAATTAGATTATTCTAATAAGATAAGTTATTAAGTTTAAAACAATTTAATATCTACATGTTATTATCACTTTTTACAAACAAAAAAAGTAAAAATTTAATCTCGGAGCCATATTGATGTTTCAGACATTCTAAACTAAAGTCTGGGCCGCAGGGGAGTAATTAGTAAATTAATTGCCGGATTTTGGAGGTATGCATATCAAGAAAGTTGGTCGGGTAAGAAGGGTCAACCTAATCACCCAGTCATTCAACCAATATTCACCATACACTGAAACAAGACATTCATGAATACAACTCACCAAGCTTCAATTTAGTCAATGTTACAACAACACTGGGCTAACCATGTCAATACATTACAATAACATATTCCATTGTGGGTGTCCATTAAGTTTCAGTAGGTACACTGTCACTTAACAGTTTCACAATCACTTTGGCCTTCACAGGCATTGTAATGGCACAGCTTGATATATTTTCACAGTGGGTAGAACAGAGCATCAACTCTTCACTGTTTGCCGCAGCCGGAGATAGATTTGGTGCATTCAAGCAGCAGCTGTGGTCAGCTGTTGATGAAGAAATCTGTTTAAAAGATTGCTACATATATAGGTTGGTGCACTATTTTACCAATTTAAAAAAAAAGTAATGCAATTGCATTTGATTGAAAATATTTTTGTAATATCTTTAAAATTAAATTTTCTTAGTTATACAAAATTAATAAAACAAATACATATTTAGTATTATCTTAAATATCCCTATAAACATGTTGTAGTGCATACATTAAATATATTTGTTATAATATAAGCTTTATCCAAGGTTTAAGTGATAAATATTTTCATTTTGAAACATAATTTGTCTAATATATACCAGTAAAAATATTTAGATTGAGTTTTTTTTTGCTAAAGATTTCTTACTAATAATTGAAATCTAAAAAGATTCAAATGTTCCTATCATAGGACACAAAAAAACTCCAATCAATTCACACTTATTTAAGGGAAGTTTAAACTCGTCATTCAGAATAAAAGTTCCAAAAAGTGTAAATGAAATAATTACTATCATAACCTCAGTGGTAACAAAACAAAATAATAATGATCTGGTGTGCCTTAAAACTTATTTTGTCATGGTCTTGTTTACCAACAGAATTATGGAAAATGCCTTTATGCTATGATGTGTTTCTTCTTCTGTATTTCCGCTGCTACAATCCAGATATTATATTATGATATTTTTCTTCTCTTGTATTCCGCAGCTACAATCCAGATCTCTCCTCGGATCCGTTCAGCGAAGACGGCTGCATCTGGTCGTTCAACTTTTTCTTCTACAATGTCAAACTGAAGAGAATCGTGTTCTTCTCGTGCCGGGCCACAAGGTAAAAATAGAAAAAACATAAACAACCCGAGCCTTGAGGATGTCTGTAAATGATATCATTAATCCTTCCAGTCCTGGGCCTGTATACAGTCATCAACCTATTTTGTTTCCTCAGTCCCAGGCATGTATATTGTCATCAAAATACGAAACATCCCTGCATCCCAGGCGCGGACATATTCCTCAAGGAAGGGTGTCTATTTAAAGCACAAAATAAAGGATTTGACCCTTCATCATAGTCTCATGCAGAATATTTATTTGATAGTTGAATGTTATTTTGCTTTTTAAATTACGAAAATTTACCAATTACTGGGTGTTTTTTCTTAATTGAAAGTGCGGTCCTAATGGACGCTACCAAATTACCTTCTGTTATTCTGGACTTATGTGTTGAAACTTTTTCTAATGAATTAATATTACGAATGAATAAAATTATTTTACGAATTAGATTATTCTAATAAGTTAAGTTATGTTTCTAGCAATTTACTTTCTCCGTGTTGTTATCAATTTTTACCACAAAAAAAAATTTCGGAACCCTATCGATGTCTCATTCTGAAATAATGTCTGGGCCGTAGGGAATAATTAGTAAAATAATGGCCCGTACTGAAGGTATACATAGCAGGAAAGTAGGTTGGTACTGGGAGGGTTAAGATTCATATTCTAGTGCAGTAAACATTGAACTGTTTCAACACACTTAGCACACAACTTGTATTTCAAATAAAACTTGTGTACCTGAAATATGATGTTTGAATTTCACAGAAATGATGTCGCTGATTATGACACTGGAGGGGACATCACCATGGACACCACGGATGAACTCATGTTTACAACGTAGGTGTCTCTATTTTAATTTCCTTTCATGTTTTTCAGTTGACCTGGTATTTCTTGTAAGAGCTGGTAGATTGGAATGTGTAACGGATCCAAGATTTTAGAAAGAGACATACACATTTTAGTTTTCAACTTTTCATATTGAGTGTTGTAGACTTTATTTCTTTCTCTTAGAGTTGAAGGGATTGTGTGTCCAGCACAATGATCGATCAACTGTATTTTGTTTTTCCAAATTGGTGCCAGTTCTATCCTTTAAAGAAAACACTCCGACAAGATATGGTGTTCACCATGACAAAACGCTCCTTCCTTTTTTAAATATATTTAAAATAGTGTTAAACGTAAACTCACGTATGTTCGTCTGATTGCTGGTAGCACTTTTGTACCAATGGGCCCTAAAGGTGGCAAAAAATGTGTAAAGTCACAATTACACTCCTATTAACCATTACAGTCTCGGTCACGTATTATTTCCTCCAACTATTTCTTTCCCTCAGTCCCAGACAATTATATTTCCCTCCGAAAAGAAATCCCCTCAGTCCCAGCCACATATATTTTCCTCAAGGAAGGGTGTCTATTTAAAGAACAAAATAAAGGATTTGACCTTTCACCATAGTCTCTGGCAGAATATTTATTCGATAGCTGAATAGTTGAATTTTATATCGGTTTTTAAATTATGAAAATTGACCAATTATTTAGTGTTTTTTTTTTGTGAAAATGAAAGTGCGGTCCTAATGGACGCTACCAAGATACCTTCCGTTATTATGGCGGTGCATGTTGATGTGACTTTTTCTTATGGATTATTATTACGAATGAAAACAATTACTTTATGAATTAGATTATTCTAATAAGGTAAGTTATTGTGTTTCTAGCAATTTACTCTCTTCGTGTTATCATCAATTTTTACCAACAAAAAAGTAAAAAAATAATTTCGGAACCCTATCGATGTCTCAGCCATTCTGAAAAATGTCTGGGATGGAGGGAATAATTAGTAAAATAATGGCTGAGACTGAAGGTGTACATCGCAAATAAGTAGGTCGGTACAATAAGGGTTAAGAGGGCACCAGTAGGGGAAAACCCATGGGGAGGGGCAATAGCTTACTGAGACTCAATGAGGAGGAAAGAATACAGCATAACAGTATCCGTAAGCGAGATGTCTGGTATATGTACGTCAGGGCGAAAGTTCAGGTATATGAAATAATGCCGCCTTGTTAATGACCCAAGGGGGTATCAGTAGGGGGGGAGCCAGTGCAGTGCATGTGCTTATGGTGTCCTCACATGTGACAATGCCCCATGGACCAGAGCTTGGGGCTAAGATAACTTGCCCCACCTCTTACATGTTACTTCCTGGACGTAAGAAATGAAAAGTTAGTCTGGTTTTAAAGAGACCTTTAAATTTTGGTTGCTGGCAGTAAGTAATATGAAATGAAAACCCTGGGGCCTTCCGGTTAGCAGACCAGCACTCTATATTACCGAGCCATTTGTTCCTCGTCTAGGATGTAAAAAGGCATTTTATCTCAATGTAACTAAAAATATATATATGTGTGTGTGCTACTCCAAAACACTTTCGCTTTGCAATAATTAAATTTTTGTTCCCTTACATATTCAGGGATGGAAGTCCATAAGTGTCCAGCTGCTGAACATCGGTCAGGGAAAGTTCGGTATTTTCATGTACACTCATCAGTTAATTAGGACATGCTGCACTAATCCTTACAGTCAAGTAAAAATATTTTTAAAAATTATTCCCATGGAAAAGGGTGAATTAAACAAAAGATAAATGTAAATGCGTGCGAAATTATTCTTTCTGAAGTGTACAAGAGAACTGAGTGAACTTGTGATTCAGTTATCTTTTCATGGACAGTTTATCAAGAGCACAAATTGGTTTCATTTTTAACATTTTAAAGGCATGTACTATTTTAAGACTTTGTGGAAAGTTTTATTTTACATTTTGTTTGTTTGTTTAATGAAATTCAGTTTTGAACTTGAGGAATGTAAATAATTTATGTTTTTTTTTTTTTTTTTATTTAAACCCTTCCAAATTCCAGAACTGTATATTTCTTCCAGTCAATTTCGCTCCCAGAAGCCCATGTTTTCCACAGAATTTTTTTTTTTTTACTGCTGACCCAGGCACATTAATATTTGCCCTGCACAAGGCTACGAGGGCATCCAATTTGAACACATGAATAAGTCTGTAACGTGCCTCCACAGTCAAATATAGCTATTCTATAAAGGATAGATCACCAATTTCCGAAACTGTTGATTTTGTGGTGAAGCTGTAATTGTTATCAAACACATGGCTTCATCTTGTAGGGAGAAAATGTTGCCTGGGACACAGACTATTAACTGTAAAGTCATAGATGTTTTATTTGTTATGTACATATATGTGGGAGAAACAAATTGGGCTGGTAATTGAAGGGTTAACTTGGGCAGTGGTTCAGTTTATCAGTATTTAAAGAATTTTGTACTTCTTTGTTCTTACCTTGCTTGATATTAAGTTGTGCTCAGAATTTTATATGTAACCCTAATTTGTTTGATATGTTTTTGTGGGGTTTTTTCGTCGCAGGAAACATGACTTGATTTTTATGATGCTTATGTTACGTAGACTGTTTGGGAAAAGCAATTTTTTTAATACAGTTATGGGGACAACCCCTCCTGTTAGGGAAAGTTTTGTAATTTAGCTCAATTAGGCAAAGATGCATGAGAAATGTTCATTTAAACAACGTTAATACCTATGTATTTCAGTTTAAGGGAGTCCCTAAAGTTCCATTATAAAAAAAAATTGATGGGTGATTAAAAAACAAGCTTATTTGTTTGTTTTTTTTAAACGTGGATTTAAAAAAAAATATATCCATACATTTGGCTTATTCTTCCAGTGGAGGTGATACATTTATATTAAACTCACTCTTCAAACAATCCTGGTTTAACAAAAATAAGAATTCAAAATAAAATCTGATTTTAAGCAATTTTAATCCTCACTCAAATGGGAGATTTATTTTTTCAAAATAATAGTATGCATCTTTGAAGTAAATCTAATAAGGGAACTTTTTTTTTCTTTATCTAAAATTTTTCTAGATTTATGATGTAAAACAAAAATTTGAAATTTACACACAAGAAAAGAATGCTTTTAAATGGGACAATTATTGAATCACTAGTGAATGTTAAAACTAAGTAATGGGGAATAACTCTACTCTTGGTGTTAATCAAAGATTGATTTTGTTGTTTGTTTAAATCCCAATTTAACTTCAAAACCTTTGTCTAATCCATATTTTTTACAATTTCTTTGTGTTTTGTTTCTTTTTATTATGAGCATTGCCTTGTTCTGATTCTGTATGTGACATTGTATAATGGAAGTATTATTATCTTGGAATATTTTCTTTGCTTGCAAAATGTGTAATATATGCTTGACTGTAGGTGGTGCCACCATCTTAACCCCTTCTGTAACTCTTGCTGAGATGTTCTGTTTTTTTAATGATACAATATTTTAAAATCGCGTTATTTTTTTAATTTTGAAAGCTCAAATCTTATTTTATTCTTCTGCTGTTTTTGTGTTAGTCTTAGTTTGACATATAAAACGTATCCCAGCATGCACTCCTCTTATGGGCGTGTCTCTTCATTCTCGTTATCATAGAACATTCTGGTATCCTGCCATCATATTCCGACAGCTGCTGGGTGTACAATAAACTTGTGGTCACATTTTCAAGTCATTTAGTGCAAACCATTGGTCATACAGGATTAACATTGTTTGTTTTGTTTTTTTCATTGGGTGGTCAGCTGGTCGTGACGTTGGTACTCAAGGTGGAGATCTGGGTTCAAACCCTGCTGCTGTCCGTCCCCCTGCCAGGTTTTAGGGCGTTTTATAATCTTCCTACTTGATGGAACGTCTGTAACTTTCTAAGACAAAACCAAAAATCTTGGCGTTGCCTCGACTGATATCTCCTTTCCCAGAAAGTTGGGCTTTCATTTTAATGTTGTGCCACTCCCCTGCACTCCACTGTTTAGGCATTGTTCCTACGGGGTTGGGAAAATTTACACTTCATTTTTTTCAAGTTTGGGAAAGCTTGTGACTCTTGACCAAGGTTTGGAAGAGTTTGTGTGAATTTTTCTAAAAGGGGCAAAGTAGCATAGCAAATAGCTAGGTTTTTTTTCTAAAGTTATTCTAGAGTGAACTTAAAAATCATCCTCAAAATATTTTTTGGTTTCATTTGGACTAACCCATATACTCTAGCAGACAATTAGATTATTTCACACAAATTGGTTTAAATTTTTTTGTGAATTTGAAATTTTGAATTTAGAAGGCACTTTTAATTCGTTCTCAAGTGTTATGATTTGGAGGATTTAGACAAGTCCAATACTTGTGATGAACTGTGTTGTAGATGTCAGTTGCTCCAGTTCACCATACAGTTTGTCATTGAAGGTAGCATTCTGGGGGGGGGGGGGGGTCATAGGGCTGACTGGGTAGAGTGGTACAGGGGGGGGGGCAGGTCTGAAGGACATTTTCTGGACATTTTTGGGAGCTGTTCTGCTGGGGCAAATTTCACTTGTTCCTCTTTTGTAGTTTGCAGATTCTTCAGTCCCGTGACCCTCCAGAGTACAATCATGAACATAAAGAGTTGAATGCTTCATGCCTCACGGTACACACCAAGCCCAGAATACCATAACACTCTTTTTGACTGCATCTCAGTGTATATATGTAAAGATATCAATCACTATTTTTGTAAACTTCAGTAACCCCTCTCAACCTGCGTGTACTGGATTACATTTTTTTTTTATTATGTATATAATATAGATATAATAATTTTTTTACATTACATTTTTTTCTCTTAAGATTCTTAATTCCACAAAGTATTGATTTTGATGTTTGTTTTATTATTATTATTTCACTTCATACTTATGTGTTACAAAAAAAATATGTATTTATATATTAGCGTTGTTTGTTTTTATTTTAAAGAAACAATAATTTTATTTGAGTGTAATTTGTAATATAACCGAGTATAAAATATAGAGCATATATAAATATTTCTTTTAAAAATAAAAATCAGAATGAACTTGTCACTTGATGTGTAGACTATAGCATTGTACAAAGGTATCCACTAAACTCTAACCAATCCACTGATGGATAACCAATCCACTACTGGATAACAATTTCATGGTCACCAGTATAAAGAAACAAAGTGTTCATTTTCTAGAAATTTTTATTTTTTAGCCCCAGAATCCAGCCAATAGTTTTACATTGTTTCGTTTCATTGGAGAATTGCCAGATATAATGGAGTTCTGTTTTTTAATTCAGAATTTCAATGTTTTAGTTTTTTTTTTCTTTTTTATATTGATTGGAATGTAAATAAAGATTTGATATGGTTTATTAATGGTGTTGTTGGGTTTTGTATGTGTGTTTGTTATTATGGTTTTGTATGACTGCATAAGTACAGGATTTGAATGAAGATATTTATTTGTGAAACTTCAAGGGCTTTATTGACAGGAGTCATAGGATTTTGAGAAATTTTGCACATTTTATGTTTTTAAAGCTTCAGACAGGAGTTACCGTACTGTGAGTAAAGAAATCTTATGTCAGTACAGTCAGTACAGCAAGATGAAAATATTTTTAAAGCTAAAACATAAGCAGGAGTAGGCAAAAGAGAATCACTAATTTGCATAAATCAGTTGGCAATTCTTTAAGATTTATTGTGTTTAGCAAGGGGGCAGGGCAGCAGCGCGTTTGGCTGGCGTACGGGAGGTCCTGTGTTTGAATCCTGGTGAAAGCTGGGTATTGTTTCCGGGACTGGAGGTTGTCCCTGAGTCTACCCAGCTCTGACATTAGTTGCTGTAAAGTAAAGGTGGCTGGGCATTGTGCTGGCCGAACATCCCCTAGTATGCCGTGGCCGCAGAAACTGGCTTCACATGCCCTGCGATCAATTTGGTCCGAAGGGTAGACAACTTTACTACTGATTTCCAGAGGCCCATTCAAAATGTACCTTTAGGGCCTAAATCTTTTTTTTTTTTTTGTGCAAGTTGCAAGCTCTGTTAATGTTTGGTTTATTATTTCAGTTTATACTTATGTGTTACAAACATGACTAAACTGTCACAATAGTATTGGAAACGTGGACTTGAAGTAAGACATATAACGCCCTTAAAATATTTAACTGTGTTTTTAAACTAACAAAATTCTGAAGCTAATATTATGGTTTCTGTAACTACTGTATTTCAGTTATATTCAATCACTTGCCTATAAAAAATTTCCACAAAAAAAAACATATATTTATAGATACAATTGATGACAAGTATTGCCGTCTAATATTGTCGTGTAAATAGCCTATTATTATGTCCTACGTTTATAACTTCAGTGGCTTTGACCAGACGTTCCAATAAATCAGTATCCATTATGTAAACTATACAATACAAATAAAATAAAAAAATAAGTCGAATATGAGTGAGTTTGCAAAGTGTAAAATTTATTGCTATAATTCATTAAATTTGTTAACTACGAATACAAAGCTATAGAAGGGGCCTATTATAAATACCTATATATGTACAAAAAAATAGTAATTGATGTACATCCGTAACATATTTACTATATCAGCGTTGATACAACGTAGCCCCCTACTCACTCACACCTTCCCCCCACCTGTAAAAAAAATTGCCTAGGGGCTGTTCTTGTTTAATGCTTTTATAGGTCTGATGCACGCTTTACTGGCACAGAGCCGGCGACCGAAAACCCTCCAATGACACAGTCTTAAAATGTTTGGGTGTCAAAGTGTGACGTCACATCTGACGAGACTTCACTATCTCAGCCAACGTAGTTTTATTTTTAGCTTATCTCGAATGCTTGTTTTGAAATGTGAATATTAGGCCCATTTATGTTTCGTTTTCTTTAAATATATTGATAGTTTGTCTAAATGAACGAGAAATCGAAAAGGGAGGGAATTCATAGCAACGACCCCAGATCAATATGGTGTATGTGATCAATGCTGTATGTAGCGTCAGGCTGTGCAATGAACAAAGGCCCAGTATTTCACGGCGCCCTCAGGTGACAAACGAAGACACATTTTTTCTTTGATACCTAGAATGGGCCCATGAGCCTGAATGGGCCCATGAGCCTCTATGCCAGGGGTCTAAGACTCAGATGTGCCATTTTATCACTTGAGATGTGCCAATGGCCGCAACCCCCTCCTCCGACCCTAGTAAGCAAAAAACATTCCATACGTCTTAACTCATTTTACTAATGGTTTATTAACTACAGCTGTATTTACTCATGTTTAAATCAGATTTTTATATTAATAAGTATGTTACGCATATAAAATTAACAATACAATTTGATGTGTATCAGTACTAGCTGTCTGAATTTCACCAATAGTAATTTTTTTGTAAGCTTACTGGCGGGCCACAAAAATCCACTTGGTGGGCCGCATGTGGCCCGCGGGCCGCGTGATTGAGACCCCAACTCTCGGCTGTGCCAGAGCAATGCATGCCTTTTTGAAGAAAACAAAAATCAGCATCTACCCAGAAGACCCAATGTAAAGTCATTATTAATAATTAAACCTTTCACTGCTGACGTGCTAGTGATAACGTCTTTAAAATCCAGCCCTCAATACTAAATGGTAACGTTGAAACGGATGGGGTGGCCGCAGGGAGGGTTATGAATTGAGTCTTAGCCAAGTTTGAAATTACTAGCACTCCTTTTAAGGAAGGGGGCCGGTGCTTCGCCTTTCGCCCCAAAGGTGTTGGTCGATATTCGCCTAGCCCATTGCCAAATTAGGAAAGTAAACTTTTAGCTTATTATTTCCCTTTGCAGTATTATATTCTATGCTTATTATAACAATATTACCGTATAAAACGAATAGTTTATTATGAAACTAAATTTATAGTCATAATAATAGTATAAGATAATCATAAAAGTAATGTTATTATATACACGAGTATTCTGTTCAGTAAGTGTGAACTGCTTTCTGCTCAACCAATCATGCAACGAATATTTGAGCTTCTTTGAGAATATGCAGGTTAGTGACACAGCCAGAGTGAGGGCTAGTCTAAAATCTAGAGGTCTTTCTCGCACAGGAAGTAGAAGTGACTCTTTTCCACGTAGCAGGGAACAGCCACCATTTCGGCCATGCCACCGGTAGTCTTCAGGGCCAGGCAGTCGTTGTCGAGACTGGCCAGAACTGGTTCTCCTGCTGCCCAGGTGAAATATGTCACCTGAACAATAAGAATGATAAAAAGAAAAACAAACACTTAGTAGACCTACATTTTTTTAAGATGTAGCAAGTGATGTGGTGAAATGTAGACAAAGTTTTAAACAGACAGACACGCACTGATGTAAACAGACAGACACGCACTGGTGTAAACAGACACGCACTGGTGTAAACAGACAGACACACACTGGTGTAAACAGACAGACACGCACTGGTGTAAACAGACAGACACACACTGGTGTAAACAGACAGACACGCACTGGTGTAAACAGACAGACACACACTGGTGTAAACAGACAGACACACACTGGTGTAAACAGACAGACACACACTGGTGTAAACAGACAGACACACACTGGTGTAAACAGACAGACACACACTGGTGTAAACAGACAGACACGCACTGGTGTAAACAGACAGACACGCACTGGTGTAAACAGACACACACTGGTGTAAACAGACAGACACACACTGGTGTAAACAGACAGACACGCACTGGTGTAAACAGACAGACACGCACTGGTGTAAACAGACAGACACGCACTGGTGTAAACAGACAGACACGCACTGGTGTAAACAGACAGACACGCACTGGTGTAAACAGACAGACACACACTGGTGTAAACAGACAGACACACACTGGTGTAAACAGACAGACACACACTGGTGTAAACAGACAGACACACACTGGTGTAAACAGACAGACACACACTGGTGTAAACAGACAGACACACACTGGTGTAAACAGACAGACACGCACTGGTGTAAACAGACAGACACACACTGGTGTAAACAGACAAACACACACTGGTGTAAACAGACAGACACACATTGGTGTAAACAGACAGACACACACTGGTGTAATTAAACAGACAGACACACACTGGTGTAAACAGACAGACACACACTGGTGTAAACAGACAGACACACACTGGTGTAAACAGACAGACACGCACTGGTGTAAACAGACAGACACGCACTGGTGTAAACAGACAGACACACACTGGTGTAAACAGACAAACACACACTGGTGTAAACAGACAGACACACACTGGTGTAAACAGACAGACACACACTGGTGTAAACAGACAGACACACACTGGTGTAGACAGACAGACACACACTGGTGTAAACAGACAGACACACACTGGTGTAAACAGACAGACACACACTGGTGTAAACAGACAGACACACACTGGTGTAAACAGACAGACACACACTGGTGTAAACAGACAGACACACACTGGTGTAAACAGACAGACACGCACTGGTGTAAACAGACAGACACGCACTGGTGTAAACAGACAAACACACACTGGTGTAAACAGACAGACACACACTGGTGTAGACAGACAGACACACACTGGTGTAAACAGACAGACACACACTGGTGTAAACAGACAGACACACACTGGTGTAAACAGACAGACACACACTGGTGTAAACAGACAAACACACACTGGTGTAAACAGACAGACACACACTGGTGTAAACAGACAGACACACACTGGTGTAAACAGACAGACACACACTGGTGTAAACAGACAGACACGCACTGGTGTAAACAGACAGACACGCACTGGTGTAAACAGACAGACACACACTGGTGTAAACAGACAGACACACACTGGTGTAAACAGACAGACACACACTGGTGTAAACAGACAGACACACACTGGTGTAAACAGACAGACACACACTGGTGTAAACAGACAGACACACACTGGTGTAGAGAGGCGGAAGGTGTGATCATAGTGACAGCGTGAGCGAAAGAATGAAGGAAAGATTTAATTTGTGTTAGAATGAGAGAGAGAGAGAGAGAGAGAGAGAATTTTAGAGAGAGAGAATGAGAAATAAACTAGTGTGAGATGGTAGAGTTTATTTGTCCACTGACCTTATTTCCACTACTTTGCCAGATCCAATCATTTCTGCCGGACCTTCTCTTGCCAGCGACAATAATGGGCCACTCGTCCACAACAAATGGCGCTGTAATGGAGAATATTCCACCATACATTCATAACACGTACAATAATCACATAACAGTAGCCATCTTTTTTAACCATAATAAAAACTTTCACAATTTGTGTCTAAATTTACCAACGGGCTGGACACAAAAAGAAGTACCCAGGAGTGCGATCTGAGAGAATCTGAGACAAAAGAGCCTTTTAAAAAGAGTTTAAAGACCTTTCTCTTTGGCTAGTGGATGTATGCCTTACATACCAATACAACTGCCACTTAGCGCCCTCACAAGGGGGGGGGGGGGCAGAGGGGGGCATAACATGTAACAAAACATGTAACAAATTTTCATGTAACAAAACATGTAACAAACTTTCATGTAACAAAACATGTAACAAACTTTCATGTAACAAAACATGTAACAAACTTTCATGTAACAAAACATGTAACAAACTTTCATGTAACAAAACATGTAACAAACTTTCATGTAACAAAACATGTAACAAACTTTCATGTAACAAAACTTCTGCAAATTTTCTGCCTTTACAATTTATACTGCATCTAGCTATTCATAACCAGCCAACTGAGTAGCCTAAAGATTCAGGACTTTTTCCTCGGGGTCTCCAAAGTACAATGAAGCTTGTCCAGCGGTTAGAACACCGGACTGTCAACCAAAAACCAACTGACAGGTCGCGGGTTCTAGCCCTACTACCGGCGTATCCCTGTCGCCCTGCAGGAGTTTTGGGCTAGTGGACGTAATAATCTTCTATCTAGAAGGAACGTCTGTAAACATATAAGAATGTCTAAAAACTAAGTCACTTACCTATTTCAATCTCAACGACGTCAAATTCAGCCTGGTCGTTGATCTCAGCCAGGTAAAGCTGTTTCGATTCACAAACAGCCTGTTTGAACAGAATTGTCACATGACGAGCAGGCTAAATAGTTTCAACATTTCATGCCCACAGTTCTAATAACATGTTTTTTTTTTACCCCTGTATACTGTATTATATTAATTAAAACGACGATAGAGGCGTTTGAGAGATTGCCTTTGGAGTTTCGATAATGCATTTATTACACACTGTATAGTCGTTATTGTGAGTTAGATCAAAGACTATAATTATAATAACATGGACCGCTTGCTTTGATATTTCTGCTATTTGTTAGCTTTAAACACTTTGTTTCAGAATTTCCGATCGCACTAGGTCCTCTAAGAATTCCGGTTTAGTAATTTGCAATGATTTTCTAAATGGAAAATTAAGATTAAAATCGAAAATTGTATACAGCGAGAAGTCTTTAGGGAAGTTTAGGAGTAATTTAGGACAGTGTCATTTGCTGCGCACGGAAAAAGCTCTAAAAATAGAGCAAGCGGTCCATCTTATTATAGTCTTTGGATAGATTGTGGAGTCCTCAGAAGTTATTTACTACTATGGTGTCTCAATAATTGCTCTTCTGTACCCATGGGCCTCAAAGTACGCTAGCATCAAGAGCGCACCTGTTGGCTAAAGCATGGGGGACTGACCCTGATGTGCATCCGAGACTCATTGCATCCGCCAAGAGACCACGGACCAGGACGAGGCTAGGTGGGGAGGAAGCAATGAGCGCAGCGTTCCCGTCTCAACCCCGCCCTGGTGCCTAGATGCATGATCATACCTATAGTAAGGGATCTGCGCTATCGGGCGACTGTGCAGGTACACGGGGCGACAGTGCAGGTACAACGGCGACAGTGCAGGTACCCGGGCGACAGTGAAAGTACACGGGCAGGTACACGGGCGACAGTGCAGGTACACGGGCGACAGTGCAGGTACACGGGGCGACAGTACAGGTACACGGGCGACAGTGCAGGTACACGGGCGACAGTGCAGGTCCACGGGTGACAGTGCAGGTACACGGGCGACAGTGCAGGTCCACGGGCGACAGTGCAGGTCCATGGGCGACAATGCAGCTACACGGGGCGACAGTGCAGGTACACGGGGCGACAGTGCAGGTACACGGGGCGACAGTGCAGGTACACGGGGCGACAGTGCAGGTACACGGGGCGACAGTACAGGTACACGGGGCGACAGTGCAGGTACACGGGGCGACAGTGCAGGTACACGGGGCGACAGTGCAGGTACACGGGCGAGCCACCAAGATAATGATAATCTTTTTACTTAAAGGCCTGCTAGTGTTTTGATTTTTTTGTTTGTGTTTATTTTAAGACATTCTTGCTTTGGGCAGCACATCGAAGGAGCTACACACTTACCTGTGCTTTATAACTGTCCGTGTCATGGGTGCCTTTGATTAAGAAGTAGCTTGATCTAAGGGTTACAAAATACCTCTTCAGGTCTCCAGCTGGAAATGTAGTCATTTCAATGATGTTTTAACATAGATATTAGAAGCTCTAGCTTAAGAAACGCACACAATTATGTTGTTAGATCAATTTATGAAAGCTTAACAGTGGATCAGTATTGTGATTTATCGTATAGACTACATTATTATTTTTAAGACGCATTTTTTTTTACAGAAGATTGTTGCGTCCAACGTTTATATATCAATGTTTTAATTCTAGTATTGCATTTTGATTATTGTTTTAAATAAAGTTAAGTTTGTAGTTTCGCCGGTTTCCTCGGGTAACCCAGTTCATGTCAGGGTGTATATTGGGAAGAAAAAGAATTTATATGCGTTTGTTCTGCGTATAGGCCTACAATAAGAAAAAAATGCTCTATCCCAATGCCTGAGTATTGTAATAAATTATCTTGTTGTATCTCTAAAGATGACTTAGTTACGTTCTTTAATGTATGCATACTTTCAAAAAATCTGACACGATTTCAAATGTTAATTGCATGTTAATGGTAATATCACTTCTCAACACTTGAGCAAGACTATCTATCTATACATTTAGGCTACATTTTCATGGTGTTTCGAACATATTAGAGTTATTGGCTCGTTGATAAAACGCAATATAAAAAATAGTATCTTGTAAAGAAAACCAAAAAACCTGAAGAAATTTTGTTTTTTCAATTAAATAAAAAATAAAACTGAACAAAAACGATACTACGGAAGTCAAGGGCTAAGATACCATAAAAACAATTTAATGATTTAAGAATAAAGTTTATAATTACAAAATATAATACGATAATAACAAAAAAAATATCAAATATAAACTCTACCTTAATAAGAAAAATAAAACATCCAAATGAGAATATTTATAGCACAGTGATACAACGATAAAAAAACTTCCACAAGACCTTGTAGTAGAATTACAATCACCAAAAAAAAATAAATGAGTATACAAAATGTGTGTGTGCAAAACACAACGATTTAACTCCGTGTGTACAGAAAAACTATGTGTACAAAAGACTGCAACTAACCCTTAGTATCTGGCCTTTATATAGTTTTTATCAACGTAGGGTCGAGGCTATGACTTCTATGCGTCGAAATAAACAATGCTTTCCAGAAAATAAAAGAAATGATCACGGGTCAAAATAAAAGAAAGAATAGAAAACTTTCCTTCGAATGTGCACTAAAGCATGACGCTAGGCGACGACAGCGTACACTAGGAGAGTAACCAATAAACAACAAGGGATAAGCGCTTGAGCGTAAACAAAACAAACACACACTACTAGAATCTTCCACTTACATAATAGAATGGGAAACTAAAGCAAAGTAATTTCGGATTACTGGAGTTTATCTATAAAATCACATAAAAACGAAAACCTTACGAGATGACAACTAAAACATAAACTAAAACCAAAATAAAATTTAAACTAGTTGTAGTCATTCGTAGATCCGTCATTTTGACGGGCATAAAAACTACCGTAGCTAAAACATAAATATTACCTGGCTCGGATTTGGTCTCGTTGGCTGTTTCTGGTGAAGAAACAAAGAATGCACTTTGTGTAAATCTACGGAGTAAACTGTTCACATTGTGTAAACCGATGAGCTATGGTAAAGCCCAGGGGTCGGCAACCTTTTGCTATTGGTGTGCCAAACTAGGATTTCTAAATCATTCAGCGTGCCAACAGCCTAAATGCCAACATGCCCTATTATATTTGTTTTATTATTTTTTATAACACTTTTTTTTAAACTCTGTGACAAGTCCAAGGTCAAAAGCAAAGGAAACGTTTAGAGAAAATCGTTAAAGCGTTTTAATATTTAAAAATTAATGTGTTAGTTATTATCATCCTTTTTATTTGCATTTATACCGAATACAATAAGTTATTACTAAACTTTCAACCCTGGTATATCAGGCTTGTCGCCTATGCATGTGAAGCCTGGAATTCGACGGACAGCGCGGAGGAATCACTAGCTGATCAACGGGCTGAAAGGCGATCCCAGCAATGTGTGGTGGAATGCATAGAGCATGGCATGACACGTAGAATGCCCTGGTCATCCACTGCACCCAGTCTCTACTCCAGTCGTCTTGACTACGTCTTGCCACTGGACATGGTGGGGCTTGGACGAGAGAGTGAGGATGACGCTGCGCAACTCTTCCTCAGTTAAATCCAATTCACGCGTAAGTCATCTTTGTCAATGACGACAAAGGATGGTCCTCTTCGCAAGCGACGGACAATAATCGTCACTAAACTTTCACATTTATGGTAATTATTTTGTAAACATTATCATTTGACTGTCTAGATGAGGAACTAGCAACTGCTAATAATGATTATATTGTGTTCTGTTATAACTGAGATTTTATTTAATTTGTTGCATTTTTAATCTTTATGAGCATAAAGCTATCGTTGAGCGCAATTGATACGTAGTAATCATACAAACTGGGTAGTTAATGTAATGTTTAAGAAATGTGCATATAATTGTTTAGTCACATAATATTTATATAATTTTAAAATACTTTTCACAGTTTGGTCATTATAAAGTTATAAATTGTAAGCCTTTTAGTCTTTTATACAAGAAAAATAAGAAACAATATTAGAAATAATAGCGCAAAAAAAAAACAACAACTGGTTAATTATTTCCCTTTCATTAAAAAAAAGATTCTAAATTTGATTCAATATTGATGCTAAACAAGTTATGTTTTGTAATATAACAAATATTTCTGACTATTACTGACACATTTTTTTTATAATTCCACCATTGTGGTATTTATTACAAGATTTAATTAGAGAGATACAGCTAATTTACGTTAAACAGTTGTAAATAAACATTTCCTGCATTAATTGTTTGTCCATTTAACCATAAGGCGTTTATCTTTTTACATTAGCCTAATAATGACAGCAACTTAATAATGTAATGCTATTATAAAGTTTCTTATATTTATTAAATTAATATAAAAAAATTGTTTTAGAATAACTTATATTTATTATGTTTAATTAAAGAATATTAGAATAAAAACCCTTTTAAATGTAATTAGTCTGTATCAATTAATGAGCGACTCGTCTTGAATACTCTTCGCTAATTTATAATGGCAGATGTATATTTTGTCATTTCTGACTAGTGAAGTGTAAATGACCTCTTTGAATGCTTAACACAGCTTTAATGTGCAATAAATAATGTTCACAAGTGTAAGTTGAACCAAAAGCTGAAAGTAGAGCAAACGAATGCCTGGGAGTTGAGAATAGCAGATGACTTTCCTAAGCATCTTCCTTCCAGATTTTCCCGCAAAATTGGCACATTTCGATACCCATTGTTTTGGGATGTTTAGAATTCAACTGGCAGTGTTTTAAAATCGCCAATCTACCTCCACTTAAAATACATCTACATCTAAGAAGGTTGTAGTTAGATAAAACCAGTTAGGTTTGATGAAGTATGAAAAAATGATTCCATGAATTTGAAAGTCTTGCCTTTGTTTAGACAACACCGCCTTGAGTGCTTCGAACTTTATACAAAAAAGCTCAACTATTTATCTTAATATATGCCTTAATAAAGGGAAGTACATATAGTTAAATGTTTTAAAATTGATTTCACTCAAGATATTAGGAAATCCATTTCAGTGATCTAACAGGTCAATGCGTTCAACTCACTGAAATATGTCGCTATGTCATTTAGAAAGACCGGCTTCAACAGTCAGTTTTCCTTATTCAGAACCGGAAAATCAATTTTAAAAAAGCACTCATGGATGTCTCTCGCATGCCATTGAAAATCGATCTGCGTGCCAAGTTTGGCACGCGTTGCCGATCCCTAAGTATAGCCTTTACATTGTGTAAATTTGGTGGGGAAAAAATGGTCTGGTCGTAAATCTAAAGTCATAAAAATTTACAAGGTATAAAAAAACTTGAGTAATAATTTACAAGCTGTAAATTTGGAGTAAAAAATGTACCGGTACACGGTGTAAACAGGACTTAGATACCCTGGGCCCCTAGGCACTTGACATTTGATCCTCCCCCCCCCCCATCTCGAAGCTATTTTGGAAATTTAGCAAATTAAATGCACTAGTAGAGAACATATAATTTGTAATCGACTTTAATGACTAGTCTTCTTGCATCGACATATAGAATGGACTGCCTGCGCGTGGAGTGACAATGCTAAGCGTGGATACTGCAAGCGAGAGAGATGGGAAACGAAAAGGCCTATTTCTAGCTTTGTTGCACGCAGGGCTGTAAGTTATAGTAGGCCTATAAACGCCCTGTTTTGGCTAAATGTACGGAACATTTTTATTATATTATTATTTTCGATGAAGCTTTTTGATAAGGCAAACCAGGCTTTTGAGCGTATGTAAAGATTCCGCCACCGGGACCCCTAGACTGCCTGGGCCGCTAGGCCGGGGCCTTGTAGGCCTAGGCAGAAATCCGGCGCTGTAAAACTGTGTAAATCTAGAAGGGGGTAAAAAAAAGTCTCTGTGTATATGTTAATAGTTAACCAAATGTCTGTCAGAACTCAGAAGAAGTAGTAGAAGAGGAAGAGAGTGTATCTTCTTGTCTCACCTTTAGACTCCAGCAGAGCCAACTTACTCTCCAGGGCAGCCAGGCTTGTGTTGACAGTCTCCAGTTGGTGGGACAAAACTTCCACCGTCGCCACAAGTGTATGTCTGGTCACTTGTTTTTGGATTTTAAAAAAAAACGAAAGAAAATTTAAAAGGCTTTTTGTTTGATATAGAAAATAAATAGTGAAGGTAGATGTATATTTGTTATTGTTGATGTCATTGTTGATGTCATTGTTGATGTCATTGTTGATGTCATTGTTGATGTTATTGTTGATGTTATTGTTGATGTTATTGTTGATGTTATTGTTGATGTTATTGTTGATGTTATTGTTGATGTTATTGTTGATGTTATTGTTGATGTTATTGTTGATGTGTGTTTGATAAAACGGGCTCATTCAATTCTCTAAAGCGACAATTGCGAAAAATAAAAATGTAAATTAAAAATGCTTACTTATGTCTGACTCTCCTTCACTTTCGCCATTTTCAGCTGAAAAATTATAAATAGCAATTTAAAAGTATCGATCTTGCTATCTGCCTATCAAAATACATTTATGTATCTATCTATCAATCTGTATATCTATCTTATTTATTCATCTATCTAACTAGCTATCTATCGTGAATCTGTCTGTCTATCAATTAAATATGTATCTTTTACGACAGTCCGTCCGAATGTGTATCAGTCTATCATATATATATTTTCTTTATATATCTATCCATTCATCCATCTATCTATTTAATCATCAATCTAACTAATTATCTAATCTATCTATATTTTCAGCTATCTAACTAGCCATCTATCAATAATAGCTGTACATCTATACATACTGTACATCTCACTATGAGTGTCCGCCAGAGTGTACGACTATCTATTGATCTGTGTATCTATCTTTGTCTATTATCTTATCTTAAATATTACAGACGCTCCTTCTATAAAGAAGATTATTGCGTCCTACGCCCATCCGTGGTCCGAGTCTAGTTTTGCATTTTTTATTAATGTTTTAAATGATGTTAAGTTACTGGTTTTCCTGGTTTGTGCAGGCAACCCATTCCATGCCCGAATGCCACTCTGGAAGAAAGAGTACTTAATCTCTATATCTATGTTTGTATCTATAATGTCTCTACCTATCTAATCGAAATATATTTATTATCTATCTATTTATCTGTCAGTGTGTCTGTCCGTTTATCTGTATGTCTGTCTATCATCTATCTCTCTCAAAATAAAACAATAGGCCTACACATTATAATAGTCATTAGAATAAGTTATAGATATAGTTCTGGTGCCAACTTTTACCTCCATTGCCATTATTATTTTCTGTCTCATTTTCAGCTGCCAACTCTGTTGAATAAATAAAATCATGAATGACTTTATAAAAAAATATATCTAGTAACCATTTAAAATTAAATATAATATAGCCTTAACTTATAGAGCGATTGCAATAGGCGTGGCTTAGGTTAGCGGCCATCTTTGTCATAATGGCATTAATAAGGAAAAAACATTTTTCCTTACCATGTATATTTTAAACCCAAAATATAAGGAATTGGTTTCCATAAATCTTGATATTTAACTGTGGTACTAGTCCTTCTAAGTCCATCAACGAAATAAACAAGATTTTAGGCTTTTATAGTTTTTCAATAGCTCTTTTGAAACATTGTACATTCTGCTTTATGCTTTACTTTTAGATAGCTAATACTGGCTAACTTTCTACAAACGACATCTTCAATTAAATATTCGGCACTTACGGAATCTTTTCAGTTGATTTTTAATGGTTTAAATTTTAGCTTTGAATGTTAATTTTCATCGCATGAAGGTGTTTTAAAATATTTTTTACGTCATCTTGTTGAAATGATCACATTTGAAAATAAAACCTTCTTAAGGCTATAGTTATACGGACTTATACGGCTGCCATTTATCACCACTAGACAAAGTAAACAAACAGCACGAGCTTTTTGTCACGTGATTGCAATCGCTCTTATAGCCTATATATTTTTAATGTATATTTTTTCTGTTGTGGTAAGAAACTGCATGGCACCATGGCTTATAAAACCTATCCACTTAATTATGAATACGTTTGTATGAAAATGCAGCACTAAATCTAGAATCTAGACTATCCTATGCAGATAAAATATATGTCTGAACACAGAAGTCATTTTAAAGATAATGTCACTGATCTATAAAGTTATAAAGAGAATGCATAAGGCCCAGAAACTTTATTATTGATGCCTAGAACCAGATGGCGGTCGCCCAATGGACGATGCGGACAGGGGCGACCTAAAACAACATGGCGTACAACAATCGCCGATGACCTTCGCTCTGTTGAATTTAACTGGGACGACATCAATGCCGTTACAGCAGCCGTTACGGACAGAGCCCACTGGAGATCTCTCATTGCCCGATGTGTTGAATGGCGCGGGAAGATAGAAGTCTAGAAGAGACCCTTGTTTCTTATGACTTATGGATCTGATATTCAGATTAGTTGATGAAAATTAATCTCGATGCTGTCTATACAATGCCCCTTGTAGTTAGACGTGACTACATGATCCAGTTCAAATCTATGCTGGCTAAGTAATTCTTTTTATCAGCAAAAAATTGTATCAAGAGCTTGATCCTAGCAGGCTTTACCCTCATGTAGTATAACTCAGGGGAGGGGGTGAGGGGGTACAATTACGAAATTAATACGAACAGGTGACGAAGGATCCTGAAAATAAGTGTGCCTATAGCACATGGTGGTATGGCAGCAGAGCGCTCGACCTCGACTGATACCGGGTTCGAATCCTGGCGAAGGCCAGGTATTTTTTCAGGTTCTGGGTTATGGCAAATTAACGGCGGCTTGACCACCACATAATTTCCTAGCATGCCGTTTCCATGGGAACTTGTGAATGCTGCTTCACAGATCCCTTTAAACTTTTAACTGTACAAGAGAAGACTGACCTTTGACCTTGAAGCTAGCAACCTTCTCCTCTAGTGTCAGAACCGAAGTGTTAAATTGCTCCAGTTGGTTTGTTAACACTTCGATGGTTGCAGTTAACTTTTGAATGGTGACTGGAGCAAAATGCAATAGTTAGCATTGGATTACATAGTATGGCATAACGTGTATGTAGACCTACCTATATAGCCTACTATATATTATGTGTGTAGTAGTGTAGTGCGTTACATACAGATGTATACAGATATTGAGAGAGAGAGAGAGAGAGAGAGAGAGAAGGTTGAACGATAGAGAGACCAACATAAAGTGAGGAAGAAAATGAAATAGAGATAGATCGATAAATAGAAAGATAGATGGATAGTAAAATGAGTATAAATGCAGGCAGACAGGGAGGCAGGCGGGCAGGCAGCCAGGAAGGGAGGTAGGCAGGCAGGTAGGTAGGTAGGTAAGAGGAAGTTAGATGGGTAGGTAGGTAGGCAAATAGATTGATGTCTATATATAACAGACATGTTGTTTTATAAATAAATTGGTAGTTATTAGGAAATGAGTGGGAGGAGAGAAACATACACTGAGTGAGGGAGAGAGAGAGTGAGTGAGGGAGAGAAAGAGAGAGTGAGAGAACATTTAGTAATCATAAAATTATACAGTAAGCTAGGTTACTTGAATTACTGAATGTCGAAACTTTACACTTTATTATTTACACACATTATGTAATTAAAAATACCTTGTTCACTTTCAGTGATATTTGTTGTATTTTCATTCACTGTTTCGGAATTAGCTGGAAAAAAGAAGATAATAGATATATATTATATAAAAGTATAAATAGAGGAATTTATTAAAGATTTAAACTATATTTTATAAAAGGCTTTTCCATTAAATATATCCGTTCTAATAGTTATATATAAAAAAAACAGGCCCTATTGCGTTAAATTATTCAAATAACAAAGTCATGCGTCAGTGATGTTAAATATAAATAATTAAATAACAGAGGCTGATATTTGACTTTTGACTTTCTCTATGACGACGCCTCTGTCTTCTGATGTGCCATTGTAGTTTGATGGAGCAGCAGTCTTCAGACATTCCCATGTCCAGGTTTGATGGAGCAGCAGTCTTCAGACATTCCCATGTCCAAGTTTGATGGAGCAGCAGTCTTCAGACATTCTCATGTCCAAGTTTGATGGAGCAGCAGTCTTCAGACATTCCCATGTCCAAGTTTGATGGAGCAGCAGTCTTCAGACATTCCCATGTCCAAGTTTGATGGAGCAGCAGTCTTCAGACATTCCCATGTCCAAGTTTGATGAAGCAGCAGTCTTCAGACATTCCCATGTCCAAGCTTGATGGAGCAGCAGTCTTCAGACATTCTTATGTCCAAGTTTGATGGAGCAGCAGTCTTCAGACATTCCCATGTCCAAGTTTGACGGAGCAGCAGTCTTCAGACATTCCCATGTCCAAGTTTGACGGAGCAGCAGTCTTCAGACATTCCCATGTCCAAGTTTGATGGAGCAGCAGTCTTCAGACATTCCCATGTCCAAGTTTGATGGAGCAGCAGTCTTCAGACATTCCCATGTCCAAGTTTGATGGAGCAGCAGTCTTCAGACATTCCCATGTCCAAGTTTGATGGAGCAGCAGTCTTCAGACATTCCCATGTCCAAGTTTGATGGAGCAGCAGTCTTCAGACATTTCCATGTCCAAGTTTGATGGAGCAGCAGTCTTCAGACATTCCCATGTCCAAGTTTGATGGAGCAGCAGTCTTCAGACATTCCCATGTCCAAGTTTGATGGAGCGGCAGTCTTCAGACATTCCCATGTCCAAGTTTGATGGAGCAGCAGTCTTCAGACATTCCCATGTCAAAGCTTGATGGAGCAGCAGTCTTCAGACATTCCCATGTCCAAGTTTGATGGAGCAGCAGTCTTCAGACATTCCCATGTCCAAGTTTGACGGAGCAGCAGTCTTCAGACATTCCCATGTCCAAGTTTGACGGAGCAGCAGTCTTCAGACATTCCCATGTCCAAGTTTGATGGAGCAGCAGTCTTCAGACATTCCCATGTCCAAGTTTGATGGAGCAGCAGTCTTCAGACATTCCCATGTCCAAGTTTGATGGAGCAGCAGTCTTCAGACATTCCCATGTCCAAGTTTGATGGAGCAGCAGTCTTCAGACATTCCCATGTCCAAGTTTGATGGAGCAGCAGTCTTCAGACATTCCCATGTCCAAGTTTGATGGAGCAGCAGTCTTCAGACATTCCCATGTCCATATTTGATGGAGCAGCAGTCTTCAGACATTCCCATGTCCAAGTTTGATGGAGCAGCAGTCTTCAGACATTCCCATGTCCAAGATTGATGGAGCAGCAGTCTTCAGACATTCCCATGTCCAAGTTTGATGGAGCAGCAGTCTTCAGACATTCCCATGTCCAAGTTTGATGGAGCAGCAGTCTTCAGACATTCCCATGTCCAAGTTTGATGGAGCAGCAGTCTTCAGACATTCCCATGTCCATATTTGATGGAGCAGCAGTCTTCAGACATTCCCATGTCCAAGTTTGATGGAGCAGCAGTCTTCAGACATTCCCATGTCCAAGTTTGATGGAGCAGCAGTCTTCAGACATTCCCATGTCCAAGTTTGATGGAGCAGCAGTCTTCAGACATTCCCATGTCCAAGCTTGATGGAGCAGCAGTCTTCAGACATTCCCATGTCCAAGTTTGATGGAGCAGCAGTCTTCAGACATTCCCATGTCCAAGTTTGATGGAGCAGCAGTCTTCAGACATTCCCATGTCCAAGTTTGATGGAGCAGCAGTCTTCAGACATTTCCATGTCCAAGTTTGATGGAGCAGCAGTCTTCAGACATTCCCATGTCCAAGTTTGATGGAG
This sequence comes from Anisus vortex, assembly GCA_949126835.1. Lineage (NCBI taxonomy): Eukaryota > Metazoa > Mollusca > Gastropoda > Planorbidae > Anisus > Anisus vortex. The sequence continues at coordinate 12,198,315 of OX421499.1, forward strand.
CAGCAGTCTTCAGACATTCCCATGTCCAAGTTTGATGGAGCAGCAGTCTTCAGACATTCCCATGTCCAAGTTTGATGAAGCAGCAGTCTTCAGACATTCCCATGTCCAAGCTTGATGGAGCAGCAGTCTTCAGACATTCCCATGTCCAAGTTTGATGGAGCAGCAGTCTTCAGACATTCCCATGTCCAAGTTTGATGGAGCAGCAGTCTTCAGACATTCCCATGTCCAAGTTTGATGGAGCAGCAGTCTTCAGACATTCCCATGTCCAAGTTTGATGGAGCAGCAGTCTTCAGACATTCCCATGTCCAAGTTTGATGGAGCAGCAGTCTTCAGACATTCCCATGTCCAAGTTTGATGGAGCAGCAGTCTTCAGACATTCCCATGTCCAAGTTTGATGGAGCAGCAGTCTTCAGACATTCCCATGTCCAAGTTTGATGGAGCAGCAGTCTTCAGACATTCCCATGTCCAAGTTTGATGGAGCAGCAGTCTTCAGACATTCCCATGTCCAAGTTTGACGGAGCAGCAGTCTTCAGACATTCCCATGTCCAAGTTTACTTCTTGCACTGTTATTCATATTCTACCGAAGCCATTTACATTTGCCCAGATTCCAATTTTGTTATCAAATATCAAGCGTGAGATGGCAAATGTTTGTCAGCACCTGCCGAAGGTTCTGGGTTCGAATCCTGGTGAACGCAAGGATTTGACTTCTGGACTGGAGGGTGTCCTCGAGTCTACCCAGCTTTGATGGGTACCTGACATTAGTTGGGGGTTGGTATAAAAGCGGCTGGGCATTGTACAATCTCTTAGTATGTCGTGGCCACAGAATCTGGCGAACGCTGCTTCACCGGCCCTCTGGATCAATTCGGTCCGAAGGGTACTTGACTTACATATGTATAATAAATGATATTGTAAATGTCTACAGAAATCAATTGAATGGCATTTAAGCTAAAACAAACACACACACACTAAATTTCTTACCTGTGTTCGTGTTAGATTCATTTTCTTCAGCTTTGCAATTATAGAAAAAAATGTAAATTTTTTTAAAATCCTTATGTCAAATTTAAATTTAAAAGAATATAGCAAAAAAGATCTTATATATTTTTATTCTTTATTTATAGATCATACTTTAAAATATTGTGATCCCTCCCACACAAAATGGGTCGCATTGTGCCCTATGGACGTTTTGAGTTTTTGAGTTATCCTTATAGTGACTTGAATGGCTGAATTTAATGTCCTAAAAGTAGCTATAGCTATAGCTAAAAATAGCTCTAGGCACAAAGCGACTCATTGCATGGTAATTTGTGAAAGGTTAGAAACGAACAATGTAATTCATTGTAATCTAGCTTTTTTTTTATAGCTTTGAGGCTATACGTGAGTTCACTTTTGGGTTAAGTTGCATGTATAAATCTTGACATAAGCAACAATCTTCTCCTACTTAGAAGTTCGAAGAAATACTATCTCTACCAAGTACCAAAGTACCATCACCGGTAATGCGCCACCTTCCAAGTATCTAAGTGCCCAAGAACAATTACCACACGTGGTAAACGAATAAGACTAGTAAGTACCAAAGTAACCCTAGTGTCATTGCCTAAGGAAAGTCACTAATTTAGAATGCCTTTTACCAAGTTTCTAAACTAAGTAGGCCTACTTTCAGTAGTGAGCGTCTGCGCACCATTGCCAAAAAAAACAAACAAATATTTATCTTTTGTAGACTTATCAAGTCTAGAGATGTGTAGACCTGTTCTTCCATAAAAATTAGCTGTATATATCTTTTTGTTGTTAAGTGTTAAATGCGCTCTGACCTTACAGTACGTTTTAATGGCATACAAAATATAAATAAACGTATTATTATTACGACTACAATTAGTAATTGCACTACTCATTAAATGCTTAAATATATGCGTACGATCAGTGGTACTATTACCGACTGCTAAGTGTCAAAGTATCTTTAGTGGTAAGCGAACTCGTTTAAAAGGCTGGTCTTGCGGTTAGTTGACAGGACTTTACTGTCAACCAACACGTCGCGGGTGCTATCCCTGCCGCCCTGCGGGAGTTTTGGGCCAAGTGGACGTAATAATCATTTATCTAGAAGGAACTTCTGTAAAACTTCTAAGAAAATTCGCTGATTTAAGAGAACGTCCATCTATAATTGGGTAAAGTTCTAAGAAATCACCAATCATGTGTAGGTACGAATCAAATGTCCGCCATTTGGCTGGCCACGCAGTCCCTACAAAATGACCATTTCCCTACTTCCTCGTGCAATAAATTAAATCAAACGACCTCTAGTATTTTGTGACAAACCTTTAGTCTCCAGTGTCTCGAGTTTCTGTTCAAGAACGATAACCGTGGAATTCATGGCATCCAACAAAGTTGTCAGCTCCTGAATTCTGGCTTCAAGCAAACTTGTGTCTGCTGCTCTCAATTGAAGTAAAAAAAAAACATATCATCAAACAGTTCTCATTATTACAACAAAATAAAATTAATACATATATTACAATTAAACGTTTCTAAAATTATTCGTATAATTGTATTTTAACATGCGATATTACAAATGTTTAAGTAGGGAGAGGGGGCAGGTTGATACAGGGGCAGGCTGATACAAATCGTTTTTTTACAACTATTATACTACATATGCGCAGAAGAGTTAGTATGGGAAATACCTTTCTACTTCCCCAACTTTCGATATAAAAATGACTTCGCTCGTATCAAAATTGATATTACTGTAGGGAAAATTGAAATTTGAGCGACTTTTGAAAAATATTGAATTACTATTACGTAAGAGATTTCACAGACACGGTAAGTACTTTTATTTTATCATCTTTTTATTTAGGTTAAATAGGGATTCCTGAATACTTTTATTTAAATTACGATTGTGTTCTTTGCGTTTTGTTTTTAATGTAGTCGAATTAATGCAATGTGGTGTAGTGGGGCAAGTTGATACATACGACTCGGGGCACATTGATACAATATCCGGTTACCTATTTAACATTTTGGAAAAGCATTTAAACATAGAAGAATATTTTTTTTACAAAAATGTATTTATATTTAATTAGAGTGTTAGGTTCATTGAGTTTAGCTTACATTTAAATCATTTTTATTTATTTTTGCTTTACTTTTTATAATGTCTAGCTAGGGTTATTCCTATTTAGAACATAGCCTAGGGGTTTAAGTTTAATGCTTAGGCCTTATACAGGCGTCTTATAAATAATTTAATTAAATACATTACTATTAAACTATTCTTTATCATATTATTTTACGATTATTGTAATTTTAAAATTTAATTTAAAAGTATTAAATTACCAGGAATATTAATTTTGCAATTGTTTGTAATTTCAGATGGTGCGAAGATGTAAAAGAAAGCCTTGGGGTTACGATAGAAGTTTTATTGACCAGAATTGTTCTAAGTAATAGAATAAACAATAGAATAATAGTGTTGGGTTGTTAACTTTGTTAAATTGTCATTGTATTCGTGTTATTATTAAATCTTATTCAATGTGTCAACTTGCCCCATAGTGTGTATCATCTTGCCCCTGCACGGGGTAAGTTGATACAAATTATTTTACATTGCTTTTAGAGCTATATTTATTTTAAATATATTCTAATGAATAAAATTAGTAGATAAAAAGGTGCAGGATACCTAGGGGAACAAATAAAAGTATTTATATCCACTCTAAGTGTAATGGTTTGCAATTAATGTAATACATGTAAAATGTGTATCAACGTGCCCCCTCTCCCCTACATTTGGTAGTATTTCTAAACAGGCTTAACCTTACCTCTGTTTTCACTTGTTGCATTGCTCACTATTTCTGCTAAATGTTTTTAAGAAAAAACAAAACAAATGTAAAGCAATAATTTGTGTAGTATTTCTAAATTAAAATTTGCCCTTTTTGTCCTCATAGTGCTTCTATGTTTGGTGATTTAACAATTGGCGTTTCTCTTGTCAGTTAGGAATATTCGCCAGTAATGAACCTTGCATCACTTTTCTTAATGTATTCTAATTTTTTAAATGTGTTCTTTAGTTGATGGGTCCCATACAGATGATGCATATTCTAGATGATGACACCTTTTGTAGCGTGCTAAGAAAAATGACATTACATTTGAACACAACAAATTTTTTTAACCCTTTGTTGCATGAGGTATGAAGGAGTCGAGATACAGAGTTGATTTTTGGTACACAGCCTTCTATCAACATAAAAATAACTCTGAAAAATCAATTTTTGACCTATCGTGCCCGTGGGGGTGGGGTCAGAATGTCCAATATATTGGACGCCATGAACGCCAGGATCCATTTTGTCCTCATAAGACGAAATAGACAAATAATTTTATTTTTAGTAGTCTCTAAAGTATAATCATAATTTGTCTACATATTTTGAAATTTTGTATAATTAGCAATTAAACACATGTAAACATAGCATGTATCAGTTTGTAAATTATACATTTTATAATAAAAAGTGAGAAAAATTAGCAAAGCCAATAAAGTAATATATTTTTTAAACGTTTATTTTTAATTCATTGTATGGTTTTTCAAAGTTTTTAGGTTACATTTACATTATATTTTTAATATAAGTTTTCTTTTGAGCTTTGTACAATATAATAAAATAAACATTCTTCTCTTTTGTCATTCTATTTGATATCTACATACATACTAATTTTTTTTTTATATTCTACCAATGCACTGTAAGAGTCCTCCTATGCATGGCGTCCAATATTTTGGACAACCCAATAAATAGTACTTCCTCCTTGTATGCATGCATGGTGTCCAATAAACTGGACAGAGCACTAAAAATCATTCTGACTTATAAATATCAAAATATATACGCTAGAATATGTTTAGTTATGTAGCTGTAACATAAATACACACTTACAATAGATTTTTAAATTATTAGATGTATTGTGTTGAGTACAAAAAAATTAAATGTCCCTTTCCTCTCAAAGGCTTTGAACGTCTTCCATTGTAATTGTTATTGAAAAAAAAGTAGTCAAGAGTACCGGCTCTTGGCTATTAAAAAACATGGTCCATAGAAACATTAAGACACAGAACAAAATATCTTTTGCATAAAGCTAAAGGTATGGGAATTAAACAATTCGAAAAAGTGTCCAATATATTGGATGCTATGCAACAAAGGGTAGGGCAGGTCAAGTAACGTAAGTGTCATGAGATTTTTGTTTTACTTATTTCTTTACTGAATTTTCAACGTCAGCAAACATGATATTCAGTGGCGTATTTAGGCATGTTCCACATGTTCCATTGGAACAGGGCCCCCCCCCCCCCCCCACAGAAAATGCCCCCCCCCCCACACACACACACATCACAAAAACATTTTTTAAGTTACATCCCTATTCTTTTGTTGATAATGTAAAATTAAATTCATTTATTCCTTTACAATTTTAAGCGCTCCAGTCCAATCAAGCTAGTCACAACATACAATTTATTTATGATTTTACAGAATGTTACATGAATTAACGGCCCTTTTCTGAGGTATGTGGTAGGCAGGGTGAGGTCACGAGAGGCCCCCACATAAATTTGTGAACAGGGCCCCCCACAATCTTAAATACGGCCCTGATAATATCAGAGAAAAAAGTAAGGCTAAAAATTATTAAGTTAATAAAATAAAAAACTTGGCGAAATAGTGGAGTAAGGCTAATTTGTACGTACGTATACGTTAGACTCTAGAGGGTCCAAAATATGGTACGGGATGCAACATGGGGTGAAAGAGAGATATGAAAATATGACGAGATGGCCTACAACATTAGCTGTATATGTTGAGACTTACAACATAGAAAATACAAACTGCCCATATATACATGACATTGCTGGACTTACCTGTGGGCTCGATGGAGTTGACCTTCTCTTCCAGCTCCACAACTGATGTGTTGACCGCATCCAGTCTGGACACAAGAACCCTGACTGCCAATAGTAATTGGATGAGTTCTTCTTCTAGGATACACAGACAAACGAAGATAGAAGTCAAGAAAAAACTACCCCGGAATTCGGAAACACTAATGCAGTATTTTTGCCATAGAATCTCTCAAGTTCTCTCTATTGCTCTCTCTCTCTATCTCTCGCTCTCTCTCCCTCTCTCTCTCGCACGCGCGCATGCAATTTCTGTCTTCTCACACTTTTTATCGCTTTAAAACACTTTCTGTTCCCATGGGCCTCAAAGCGGGTGCGAAGTGTGTAAATTACCGATAGGGTCCTAATAAGACTACGTAACACCGTTGGACCAGCGCATGAGGAAAGCGGTGGGGGGCGTCCGAGGTTTTATTGCACAGGCGAGAACTACCGAGTTTCTGCGGGGGAGGAAGAAATCTAGGGCAACAATACCAATACCCGTCTCGGCAAGACCAGGTCTATAGTCTGGTATTTGTGCATTTGGGCGACAGTGCAGGTATACGAGCAATGTCGCCTGGTCAAAGAACCAATGAGAATTTCACAGGAAGAAAAGCGTATAGTATATTATGCCTGCGGAAACCGTACTCTAACTGTTTGCGGCATGCCTCATACAGGATCTTGATGTGTCCGTCTTGACCCACCCCTTCCGCGTTATGGTCTGGATCAAAGACCTGGAAGGCTTGCCCGTTGCTTATTTTTTTAGAGATGGGTCACACGAATACACACTAAATAACGATCAAACTACACATAGATCAAGATTATCGCTTATAAAAACAAAAAGTTTAAACATGCTTTTAAAAACCAATATTTGACATTTCATTTCTTAAGTTCTATGTCTGTTAGCTGTTAATAAAATAACAAAAGAAAATGATATCCAATTAACCCATTAAGGCACAATGTCACTTTAACGCTGCATCTTATCACACATCTTATCATACATCTATGAGCTGTCAATACGAATAAAGTATTACGAAGACAGAAACTAAAATAATCAATCGGACTTCGGTCGTCAAAGGGTTAATAGAGTTTTCTTTAGTTTTACCTTCGAGTGTAATTGTTGAAGTTGTGTCATCTCCCAGTGTTGTAGCGGCTGTTGTGATTAGAAACTCTTCAAGAAGCAGTGTGGCTTCTTCTACGGACAGTGTGGTGGTGTCACCCCCAGCTGTGGTAGTCTCGCCCGCAGCTGTGGTGGTATCGACCGCAGCTGTAGTGGTCTCGCCCGCAGCCGTAGTGGTCTCGCCAGCAGCTGTGGTGGTTTCGCCCGCAACTGTAGTGGTCTCACCCGCAGCCGTGGTGGTCTCGCCCTCAGCCGTGGTGGTCTCGCCCGCTGCCGTGGTGGTCTCGCCCGCAGCCGTGGTGGTCTCACCCGCAGCCGTGGTGGTCTCGCCCGCAGCCGTGGTGGTCTCGCCCGCAGCCGTGGTGGTCTCACCCGCAGCCGTGGTGGTCTTGCCCGCAGCCGTGGTGGTCTCGCCCGCAGCCGTGGTGGTCTCGCCCCCAGCCGTGGTGGTCTCGCCTCCAGCAGTGGTGGTCTCTCCAGGTTGCGCCGTGCTTGCAGCGGTGGTGGTTGAGGTTAAGGTAGCAGCGGTTGTCCTCCTACGCCAAATGGGCCTTCGCCTGGGCGGCAGCCTGGCGTAAGTTGTGGTGATCTCCCTTGGCGTGGTTGTTGCCCCTGCTGTAGTTGTCGCCCCTGCTGTAGTTGTCGCCCCTGCTGTAGTTGTCGCCCCTGCTGTAGTTGTCACCCCTGCTGTAGTTGTCTCCGCTGTGCTAATTTCTACAGCTGGAGCCTCAGTCAACAGTGCAGTTGTTTGATTGGCCAGTAAGGCTAATCTCTCCAGCATCGTTCTCTCGCTCTCGACGGCTGCGTGGGGCAAAGAAACAATTAGCATAAATCAAAAACAGAATATTACACCAGAGAATCATACAGACTTTACCATCAAATTATCTAAACTCATTTCGTTAACAATTATACTGACCCTGTGAAGTCACATTGTCCAGTCTTTTTTCCAGTGAAGACAGTGTTTGGTCAAAGCCTTCCAATTTTGAAACCAGCACCTGGACAATTGTTAGCAGACGATCTTGAATCGGATCTGTACAGAGAATAGTAAACATAGAGTAAAGATATGGCAATCATTTGGTAAAGATATGGTAAACATTTGGTAAGCATATTCGTCCAATGGGCGATATTGCTGTTGAGAGTTAACACCCCTGCCCCTTTTACAAGTCAGTCTTATATGACTGACTTGTAAAGATATTGCTGCTGAGGGTTAACACCCTTGCCCCTTTTACAAGTCAGTTATATAAGACTGTTTTGTAAAAGGGGCAAGGGTGTTAACTCTCAGCAGCAATACGCCCTATTCAACGTATGCTTTCAAGTAGGTGTAATGTTTTTAATACGTACATTTGGCTTTGAATAAATTATGCAAATGAAATAGAATATTATGAATAAAAAAAGCCAATGAAAATCGAGATTTCTATATGAATAACCTGGAAAGGTCAGTAACATTTTCTGTGTGTTGAAATGTGTTTAATTTTTTGTGTAATAATACGAAAGATATATTAGTTAATGTTCTTGAGTCCTTTTAGCACACTGTCCATATGAAGACATTATTAAATGTGAAGGCAAGGGTTGAAAAAATCGTGTTAACCTTTAACCTCTGTCGGAGACTAAACGTAAAGTACCTGTTTGAAGCAGCGTTCACCAGTTTCTGTGGCATACAAGGTGTTGTGAGGCCAGCACAATGTCCAGCCACCTTTACTTTATCCCTACTAATGTCAGGTACCCATCAGAGCTGGGTAGACTCAGGGACACCCTCAAGTCCTGGGGAAAAAATCCTAGTCTCAGCCACGACTCGAACCCTGAACCTTCGGATCGACATTCGAACGCGCTGCCGCTCACAGGGGATCTTGCCGCTCTGAGAGTAGCACTATTCTATCCGCCAATGTGGCGGTTGCGTGTTAGGTTCACTCGCACCACCCGTTCCACTACAACACTTTTAAAATTGTTGATGAAACACGTACCGGAAGAGGAGAGTTGCGTCTCTGCCTTGAGGGGCACCAACTCTCCATATTCACCAAGAACTTGGGCCTCGCAGGTGTAAACTCCCAAGTCGTCAGCCTTGGGCCTGGGCCATACGACCTTGAGGTAGCTGCTTCTTTCAGCCTAAGGAAAGGTCGAGACTATATACTATATAAAAGATCAAACATCTAAAAGATCATAAATCGAAAAGATAAACAGTCTAAAAGATCAAAAGTCTAAAAGATCAAAAGAAAAGATCAAAATAGAAAAGATCAAAGAAGAAAAGATCAACATAGAAAAGATGAAATAAAAAAGATCAACAGTCTAAAAGTTCAACAGTCTAAAAGATCAACAGTCTAAAAGATCACATGTCTAAAAGATCGCAAGTAGAAAATATCAAAGTAGAAAAGATCAACAGTCTAAAAGATCAAAAGTATTAAAGATCAAAAGAAGAACAGATCAAAGTAGAATAGATCAAAGAAGAAAATATCAACAGTCTAAAAGATCAGCAGTCTAAATGATCAACAGTCTAAGAGATCAAAAGTCTGAAAGACCACAAGTAGAAAATATCAGGATAGAAAAGATCAACAATCTAAAAGATCAAAAGTCTAAAAGATCATTAATCGAAAAGATCAACAGTCTAAAAGATCAAAAGCTAAAAGATCAAAAATATAAAAGATCAAAAGTAATAAAGATCAAAAGTCTAAAAGATCAAAAGTCTAAAAGAGCATTAATCGAAAAGATCAAGTCTAAAGATCAAAAACTAAAAGATCATAAATAGAAAATATTAAAGAAAAAAAATCAACAGTCTAAAAGATCAACAGTCTAAAAGATGAAAAGTATAAAAGATCTAAAGTGATAAAGATCAAAAGTCTAAAAGATCTAAAGTCTAGAAGAGCATTAATCGAAAAGATCAAGTCTAAAAGATCATTAGCTAAAAGATCATAAATAGAAAGATCAACAGACTTAAAGATCAAAAGTCTAAAAGATCAAAAGTCTAAAGCATCAAAAGGCTATAAGATCACAAGTAGAAAAGATTAAATTAGAAAAGGTCACAAGTCCAAAAGATCAAAAGTGAAAATGTTGAAAGGACTAAAAGATAAAAAATATCAAAAGATCAAAAGTCTAAAAGATCAATAGATAAAATGTTGACCAACTTCTAGAAATATTTCACCAAAAACTTGCAATCTGGGTGAACGTAGTAGCGGTCTAGCTTGTCTTGGGGACATCGAGTTGATGGTGGCAACTTTCTCTTGCGTGGATCCATCCTTTCTAGTAATCTTTCTATAAACGAACAAAGAAAACACCAACACACACAATCAATGAATGCGGAAATATGTTTAGGTGTACTAGGTATGCATTCAGGGGTGATTATTTGTGGGGTTGGGGGAAGAGGAGGGGTATCTTAAAGTTTAAACGTGTACAGACATTTCCGGTCCTATTCGTTCATTTGCTATCAAAACATATATGTGTGCTGTGTTACTGGTGAGAAAGAAAAGATATAGGAGATTACAATTTATTTTATCTCCAAAAGATGTTGCCGAAAGAAAACGATGGATTATGAACGTCAGACGTAAAGAATCACTTATTTATAATGACAAACTTAAGGCTTGATGCAAAATAATTTTCCTATTTTTATTTTTATGTATCTACCGATTGTGTTTTAATTAATAACCAAGAAACGAAACTCTAGACTTTTTAAATTTTTATACAAAGCTTAATTTAACTTAACGCGATTAACACGTCGATTATTAATTATCGCCTAGTCACTTTTGGTGTTTAAAACGGATTCCTTATAACTATTCTTGTAACGTTTGTATATTTCTAAAATACCAGATTTGTACGTTGAAGGTGAAATAATTAATCGTCAAACACCAGCAAGAGCATGTATTTTTTTGTTTACGGAAATACACAGGAAGTTTACGAACACGTTTGACCATGACATATTAAACAGGTCAGTCTTCATTAAAAATTATCCATAGCACCATATGTTTTTACGCAGAATTACAAAATAAAAAACTTAAACAAAAATAATTATGTAGGCCTATGAGTCTTTAATTCAGTTAAAAAAAATGCATGCTTAAATACAATAAAAGTTGCTTAAATCTTTATATAATTTTACATGCTGGTAAAAAATATTATTTTTGGTTGGGTGGTGGGGGGGTAGTTAAGACAACCCATTCCATGCTCGAATGCCAATCGGGAAGAGAGATCACACAAAAATGTAAACAAGAGAAGGCCATAGTTTACCTAGAAATTGTAATTGTTAAAACTTTCAGATCGTCATTCTCCAACAACGCGCAGGTCAAGGTCATTGAAGACGTCACTCCTGGCTCCACGGCCTCGGGCGCCACTTGAAATGTGAGCTGGGCATCTAGTCGTTTTGGAAAATACGAATATTAGCATCTGATGTACCTGTCTATCCTACATATTTATCTAATCATCTATCTATCTCTATATATGTTTTTCTCACTATCTATCCATCAATCTATATATTTGTCTTTCTATATCTGTATGATATAATATGAAATATATATGTGCCTAACAATGATTGATAAAACCCTACCGGACCATGCACACCCACTACACAACAACTACATCATGTCTAGTCGAAGTGGTTGGCTTCTTTCAATAAGGGCAAGAACAGAGAGATTTAGGAACCCTTTTGTACCACAATCAGTGAGAATCTTTCATCAGAATTGACAGTCAGCGAGAAATACAATAGCTGACTCCTAATGATACTTTATCTTGCATGATAATTGTATGATAGTATTCGTGCATGACTATTTCATAAGTATATTTCTGTGCTTGAGTACAAATAGTTCTTTTATATTGTTTAAAATATGCTGATAAACGGAACATCTGCAATCCAGTCAATTTTCCATTTTTTTGGATTCAGCATTCTTAACTTATCTTTAAATTATGTATAAAGAGACTGTCTGTCCGCATACGGATACCCATTGGTCAATTTGACATCACGTGAGTTTCTGTCATTTACCTATTTAGGCCTAGGCCTATATACAGTCTAATAATTTTTCACATCGGAAATGTGTCTTCGGAAACTCAGTGGTTAACGTAGCGGTTTGCTATACGGGCGACCCGGGTTCGATTCTCCAGTTAGACTATACCTTTTTTTTCGACAATAACTTTTAAAAACAAAAGACATTGTAAATCTACGGGCAATTTAGATTTTTTTAAAATAAAAATACTTGCCTATTTTTTACCCGATTACAATATTTATTTTAAATTACTTTCCTAAAAGTCTTCAGTAAAAAAAAAATAATAATTGAAATATTAGAATTATAGCTTTCTTTTAATTGTAGTTTATAATTTTTTTTATCTGCACCTTATACAGTCCTGTTTTTTTTCACCCGGGCAACGCCGGGCAATGTAGCTTGTATATATATGTAATACATATATTATTATATACTATACATATAGCTCCTTAATAGTATTTTTATCAGCCTTGTGGCAAAGTAAAAAGACCTCGTGACATTCATACAACAATTCAAAACACAACACAAAAAAGCCTGCTATACTTCAATATAATGAGAATCATTGAACTTATTTCATTGGACGAAATTCAACACCATTCGCAAACAACAGAAAACAAAATACTATATTCACTTGATGAAAAATATAGAGCGATGTTCGAAACTAAGACCCACTGCACTGGCTCAGCCAGTGGCGTATTTAGAGTTCGAATGGAACATGGGCCCCCACACAAAAGGGGCCCCCAAACATCACAAAAATACTTTTTATGTGACATCCCCTTTCTTTCGTTGAAATGTCAAACAAAGTTCATTTATTCCCCTACAATTTTAAGCGCTTTAGTCCAACCAAGCTAAGCGCAACATAACATTTATGATTTTACAGAATGTAACATGAATTAACGACAGTTTTCTGAGGTATGTGGCAAGCAGGGCGAGGCCACAAGGGCCCCCACATAAATGGTTCATCACTTACATCAAAATGCGTATGCTTTTAGATGTTAAACCTAAACCTAAACATAACGATAGATCTTTTGTTTTGGGTTTCCCGCCTTCTGCTAGTTTTTTAAATTTTTTTTTGTTTCTTTGTTGTTTTTTCTTTGGTATTTTTGAATGTTTACATTTGATTACAAAAGTTTATATCATCAAATATAGGTTAGTTTCATTTGACTCTACATAAAAACTATGATTAAACAAAATGGCGTCACTTACTTCCGCTAGCAATCAGTTTCAGAAGCGCCAGAAATACAAACGTCTTGGCCCACATTGTTTCAGTTTCCTGTCACGGAGTTAAAAAAAACAACTTTATTTTAAAGCAATTTTGAATGAAGGGGAAATAACACAGGAAATATTGTTGGTCAGGAAAGCATCATTATAGCTTCCCTTGGTTAATGTTCGCGATATGGATTACGGCAAAAAGTAGGCCTAAGTGTTTTAAATTTTCAAAATTTAATGCAAAGAAGCGAATGATATAAAAGAAGATTACGTTAAAATACAGTTTGTAACTTATGAAGAAGCTTTTAGAATGCGAACATGGTATTAAAAGTAAATTTGTTTAGTCATCGTCAATTTGATTGTGTAGGAACAGTTTAATATGTCTTATATTATCCTAGCTTATCTTATATTATATATTACAAACACTTCTTCTATCAACAAACTATTATCCGTTGTCTGAGTCTGGTCTTTTATTAGTGTCCTCTAATGTTTCTAGGTTTAGTGATTTAACTTTTGGCGTTACTCTTATCAGTTGTGATTATTCGCCAGTAATGAGCCTTGCAGTTCTTTCTTAATTTGTTCAAATGTTTTTTTTTTAATGTTTTCTTTAGTTGATGGGTCCCATACATATATTCCAGATGCATAATCTAGAATAGGTCAAACTAGGGTTACCATAAGTGCTCAGATGAAAAAGAGGACACATAAAATTACCGTTATGCGTTTATATACAAAAGATGGCTTCCGAACCCCGGTGGTTACCTTAGTAACCTTCAGAGCCTCTATAAGCTTATGTAGTGCCCCAGGGCAAAAGTTTCAGCGCCGCCCCCTGCATACTGTAACTGCTTGTTTAGTGCTATATTTGCTATATTTAGACTACATGTGCCGCCTCCCTGGAAGTGTCGGCCCCGGGTATATGCCCCCACTCTGCCCCCCTCCCCATGTGAGGACACTGGTAACCTTACCACTGAGACAAATATTGCTAGAGCGCGCATTAAGTTCACGGACCAGAATAATAATATTATAATACTATTTTGTAATCTTGGTTCCGTCAACAGTTCCGTGAATAGTGAATTAAACATGCGTTTGTTACTCTCCTCAGATCCCTTTTCTCTACACATTACACATCTCAAAACCCCCCGTTCTCTCCGTCCCATTCACGCACAACTCAGTTAAAATCTCTCATACACTACCTTTTACTCTTGACTCTCTTTCTCCCCCTCTCATAAACACTCAAAATAGTTCACAACAACGTTCCAGCAATATTTAGCTCAATGGTAAGGTTACTAAGGCATTATATTATATAACAGAGAAAAGTAAATAAGAATGTATCGATCGATCGGGAACGGAGTGGCAAAAACCCGGACAAAAGCCATATTTCTAGAAAGTCGCCCGGACGCCCGGAAAGGGCCCTAAAAAGAGGACATGTCCGGGGAAACCCGGACGTATGGTAACCCTAGGTCAAACTAATGTAAGATACAATTTTAGTTGTATGTTCAGGACAGAAGGGCAAAGAGTAAAGTAGTAATAATACATAAGCATCAAATTCTAATTTAGAAATACAACACAAAAACAATCGGTTACAATGCTCAGATAAGCATAAGGACTATAACACTTTCCTTATCCTTTATGCGTGAACAAATTCATATGAGTACTCTATCTTCCCGAAATGCATCCGAGCATGGAATGGGCTGCCTGCACAAACCAGGAAAACCAGAAACTTAACATCATTTTAAACATTTACAACATTAATAGAAATGCAGGATTAGAGTTTAAAAACAAATGAACGTAGGACGCAATAATTTATAGAAGGAGCGTCTGCAATGTATAAGATAAGATATGGTCCAGACTCCAGACACAGTCAATACAAAAAAAACATAAACGAAAGAGATGCAACTCACATTCAAAGTTAACTCTCCGTACACGCTATTCAAAGAATCCTTGTGATATTTATACCCGTGGGAAGCAGGGAAGAAGAGGGGAGACGGGGGAGGGGTGTAAGAGTAATGGAAGAGCTCACACTGTCCTTAGACCATCCACTCATCCAGCAAATATTTATTTATAGAACTATTACTATAGCGCCCCAAAAACTTCACACACACTCAGTTTCACGCCATCTGTGGCTGGTACATTGCTCTTGTTGTACGAAGTTGCACCAGCTGGGTAAGAAAGGGTTAACGTGCGCCGTAAACACCCCCCCCCCGGCCCTCCCTTGCTTTGAGTCCGTTTCTCCAACGCCCAGTCATTAATTAAACCAAAACACTTTACTGACAGTCCCAGTACGAACAAAGCTTTGTTCCATATACACAAATTAGTGCACACTTTTTAATATACAGTTGTTGTTGTTGTTTGTTTGTTTGTTGTTTTTTTTAAATAGTTGATGGTGGATAAGGGGCTAGGGGTGTAGGCTAAAGGCGAGCGGAGGGAAGGGGGTGTTCAGACTTTGTTTTTTTGTGAAATCAGCGGTTTTTATATGCGTCACCCAAATAATTCTTTCGCCATGAGTCCAACGAAAATAATTTGTTTTTTAAAGTATTTTTTTTTTATATATTAAAACCCACTACCATTAAAAAAAAAAAATAGAAACTATACCCGTCAATCAATTTGCCCAAATATGTACTTTTATTTTATAACAAATATTATTGTACTTTTATTTTATAACAAATATTATTGTACTTTTATTTTATAACAAATATTATTGTACACAGCGTTCCACGAACTTTTTCGATGATTGTATTATATTCAATAAGTTTATTCAAAGACTATAATGACGGACCGCTTGCTCTATTTTTAGAGCTTATATGTTGTTCTTTTCCGTGCGCAGCCAATAACGCTGTCTTAAATTACTTCTACGCACCTACGTTTGCCTAAATGTTTACATCTTTCGATTTTAATTTTAATTTTTCATTGAGAAAATCATATCGATTAAATAAAACGGAAGTGCACAGTACAAAAGAGAATTTGGAATTCCGAAAAGAAGGAAGTAATTCGAAAACAATTTTAATGGAACTTAGCCTACTTCGTCATAGGACTAAGAAAAATAAGCAAGACAATTAAAAGTAATACCTACTTTTCCTGAATTTTTGAGTATTCTGTTAACATTTTATGCAGACCTTTTCTTCACTGTTGCTTCCACTATTCATACATATGGCAATATGGTAATTATGCCAGTTTTACAAGTCGTATAATAATATAGTCTAAGTCTACTCTGTAAACAGTGTCGATTGTCGCATCGACAGTCTACCGTCTACACTGTCTACAGTGATCACAATGATGACTACAGACATTCATCCCAAAGGCCTAAATCTCTCGATGAATAAAAAATGCTTGGCTTTTAATTATTTTTACATGTCCAAAAACTATCATCACAACCATGTGCAGTGTTTAAGACATCTGTGGTGTTATATACTATCTCTAAATTCAATGTTTTTACTAAGCATTGGTGTAGACAATATAGTGGCGAAAGACGCCATTATTGATATGTTTTGGATTGATCACGTGACCAAGCTTCTATCGCTAAGGACTTGTGCATAACGCCCATTCAATTCATATTCTTTGGTTTTTCTTATAAGTTTACAAACGTTCCTTCTAGATAGTAGATTATTACGTCCACTATGCCCGAAACTCCTGCAGGGCGGCAGGGATCGGTCGGCGGCAGGGATAGAACCGCGACGTCTCGGTTGTCTAATCCGGCGAAGTAAGCGCAGGACTGAAACGAGTTGTGAATTCCTTAATATAAAACTGCTATTTTGATTCTTTTTTATAAAGAAAACATTTAAAAACTAAAACTATCTATTCCAACTCAGTGATTCAATATATTTATTCCAACTCAGTGATTCGATGTATCTATTCCAACTCAGTGATTCGATGTATCTATTCCAACTCAGTGATTCAATTCATCTATTCCAACTCAGTGATTCAATTCATCTATTCCAACTCAGTGATTCGATGTATCTATTCCAACTCAGTGATTCAATTCATCTATTCCAACTCAGTGATTCAATTCATCTATTCCAACTCAGTGATCCAATATATCTATTCCAACTCTGTGATTCAAACAATCCATTTCAATAAGTGATGACAGAACTAAATAAAAAATAAAAGCCAAAATAAAAATGTTAATTTTAAAATCAGCACAAGTCCAAAACAACTGCACCTGTTGCAAAAGGATTACTAAAAATCTATTTATAGCAAATGACACCATTGAATGAGCGGACTTACGTAAAGTTCTACAACCAATGTGTAAAGTTCTACAACCAATGCGTAAAGTTCTACAACCAATGTGTAAAGTTCTACAGCCAATGCGTAAAGTTCTACAACCAATGTGTAAAGTTCTACAACCAATGTGTAAAGTTCTACAACCAATTTGTAAAGTTCTACAACCAATGTGTAAAGTTCTACAACCAATGTGTAAAGTTCTACAACCAATGTGTAAAGTTCTACAACCAATGCGTAAAGTTCTACAACCAATGTGTAAAACTACCATTATAGATCAAGGGGCAGGGTGGCCGAGCAGCAGCGCGTTCGACTGGGTTCGACTCCTGGTGAGGGCTTGGATTCTTTTTTTTTTCTAGACATGAGGGTGTCCCTGAGTCTACCCAGCTCTGATGGGTACCTGACATTAGTTGGGGTAAAGTAGCTGGCCACACATTCCCTAGTATGCCTACTGATAAACGCTGCTTCGCTGGCCCTGTGATAAGTTTAGTCCGAAGGGTACTTTACTATTTACTAGCCATCTGGGCACTTGCACTTCGACCACAGGCTATGGTGAAGAAATTGCATACTTTTTGTAGTTGTTCGTAGTTGGAATACAGGGTGTTGTAGAGATTGTGGTGTTTTGGGCATGTAGACATTTCGTATGTCCTACAGTGCCGGGCAGTCAAAAAAGGTGATGCGCAACGGTTTTATTTTGGTGTTTACAGAGGGGGCATGTCGCCGCAGTTTGTGGTTTGATGCGATCAAGGTGCGAATTTAGATGTATGTTTCCTGGCGAAAGTTGGTCGCTTGATCTTGTCTCTGTAGGGCATTTATTGGTTCATTTTTCACATTACTAAAAAAAATACTACTACAAACATGTATTAGCTTTAATGAAAACTATTTGAACACTAATGTCTAATGTTAACGATTTTTTTAGAAATCGGTTTTACTCTGTATATAAGTTTATAACAGTGAGGCCGGATGGTCCTACGGTTAGTTCACCAGACTGTCGCGGGTTCTATCTCTGCTGCCGATCGAACCCTGCCATCCTGCAGGAGTTTTAGTCCATCTAGAACAGTGGTACCCAACATTTTTAATGCCGCAACCCTTTAATACACTTTTCACTTCATGGCGACCCCAAACCATAAACTTTTTTTTCGTTGCTACCTTATAACTGTAATGTGCTACTGTTATAAAATGTAATGTAAATATCTCATATAACTTACCAAGGAAGCTTGTGTTAAGCTTGTCATCTCTCTCCTCTTTTCCCACTTGGATTATTGCAATTCGCTCTTGACGGGCCTTTTGGCCTCCTTTCTTCAGAGCCTCCAACGTGACCAGAACTGTGCTGCCCAACTGGTCCTTAATAAGAAGTCAACTCATACTTCTCCTCTGTTCCGATCTCTGCACTGGTTACCCATTAACAATATATATATGCTGGCTTCTCTCTGTTACAAGTGCCTGAATGTCCCGGATTACCTTCGATCCTGTCTCGAGCTCTACACACAATCCCGTCCACTCCGCTCGGCTTCTGATGCACTAACGCTTCAAATCCCTCGTGTGAAGCTAGTGTCCGCTGGACATATAACTGTAATGTTCTACTATTATAAAATGTAATGTAAATAAATATCTGATATGCAGGATGTATTTTCAGTGTTACAAATTGAACATAATTAAAGCACATTGATTTAATCACAAAAATACATTTGAAATTATTTATTGTAAAATATATATTTCTATTTACAACACAACGTCAGTGCTAAGATTGAGATTGCGTCTTTCTCATCGGCTTACACAACGAAGATCATCTTTCACAACAAATCTACTTCTGTATTTAGATCATCTTTCACAACAAGTCTACTTCTGTATATAGATCATCTTTCACAACAAGTCTACTTCTGTATTTAGATCATCTAACACAACAAGTCTACTTCTGTATTTAGATCATCTTTCACAACAAGTCTACTTCTGTATTTAGATCATCTTTCACAACAAGTCTACTTCTGTATTTAGATTTAAAATCAACAAACTGGAAAGTCCTTTCACAAAGATATGTTGTTGGAGATGGAAGAAGAAGGCGCAACACAGAATAGTATATGACTGTAAACACCTGATCCTGAATTTTGTAATTGGCGTCGTAGAGAATTTAGTTGTTAATTAAATGAACTTTTCTTTTGTTGTCTCAGAAGCATCTTCAAATTTAACTATGCATGACCTTCTTTCGAGTGCAAATGAAGTGTCAGATAAATTTGAAAGGTAAAAAATCATTACCGTAAAAATCATTATAGTAATCCTTTTATCTGGTTTAATGTCTTATTCTTCAAAGAAAGCAGATAAGGTAAGCTACATACATTTTATTTACCTCCAATTTTTTTATGCCAAAGCTAAAGTCTTATTTGGAATGATCCGATCTTTTCAAACAAATTACGTTTTTTTTTTACATAAATTTAAATCAACTGCTCATTGCAGTGATAAATTTTACTCATTAAAGAATTCAAAGATGTCAACAAAGTAAGTTATTTTCTGCAGTTCACTTTTATCGCCATAAAGTGCTTTGAACTGCGGTTTTGCTTTCTATAAGAAATTACCCTTATTTATTATTATTTTTTTAAAGTTAAAGAGTTCTAAGTTTATCACGAAGCTCAAAACACGTTGTTTTTTTAATAAATTTTTCCTCTCGACAACCATCTGACTTCAGTGTGAAATAATAGTTCGGCGCATCCGACTGTTTTTGCAACTGTATAAAGTAGGTATGTGATGGGGTTGATGCGATGATGTCATCACGCCTGGTACTCGTATGTGGATGTATCTGCATGCACAGAATAAGTATAGAATTATATTTCTATTATGTGTATGCATGTGAGTGTGCCCGCCTGTCGACTGATAAAATATGTATTTTCCGGTGATCTTAGGTGACCCCCGTGAAATGGTTCCTTGACCCATTAAGATTTAACATATAACGTCGCTATATTAATAAAACCATATCCTTTTAATTTCTTTAAAAATAATTCAACGTGAGCAAACCCGATATTAACAAAAAATTTACAAATGTTTACTAAATCTAATCAAGGGAGATAATAGTTCTAGGTTTAAGTCTCTGGGGCAACGATTTTATAAAACATTATTTTACTACACAATTTGCATTTGAGAAAAATAAAATATTGTATATTATTATGCGTATACCAGTACCGGTACTCAAATTGATAAAAATACGTAAAATGATCAATCAATTAATTAATATTTTTGCATTATAAATGTAATTTTTAAAACACCTTTTCAGCTACTAGCTTGTTTTCATTAGTACGCATTTACTTCTTTTACATGATTACAAGTAAAATATTAAAATGTATTACATTTTTGAAAAGCCCTTCTTTTAAGGTTTAAAGAATGAAAAGACAAGAGGAATAGTCTAGAGTCTAGACAAGGGATCGACGACCTGCGGCAAGCGTGCCAGACCTATTTTGCAAAACGATTTTCAATGGCACGCAGATAAAAAAAAACACAACTATTCAAGTATCTTCAATAAGAAATAGAGTGCTAAAGCAGGGTGACTTTTAGGCTGATGGCACGCTGAATGAATTAGAAATCCAACTTTGGCACACTATTATCAAAAGATTGCCATTCCCTGGTCTAGACTAAAGAGTGTTGGTGCTAGGAAACGCCCCTGTTTGACCCCGCTACACACTGGGGAGGGTTGTGAGGTGGCGCCATCGTAGAGTACGGTGATGTACATGTTGTTGTGGAAAGCCTCAATAAAACCATCAAAAATACGTGTTTTCCTATGGTACTTGGCGACCCCAATGAAATGATCGTTCGACCCCCAAAAGGGTCGCGAACCACAGGTTGGGAACCGCTGATCCAGAAGGAACGTCTGTAAACTTATAAAAATCTTATAAGATTCCATTAATAAGATACAGCTACAGCTCTATATTATATATTTTATAAATCGATTACAAACTTTCATAAATAAATTTATTTGCATTTATGTATTTAGAATAAGCAGGATTAAAAAAAACACAGTGATAATGATAAGCAAATGACGAAAAATAAAAAAACAATGTGTATAGAAGAAGCTTGAATTATATATGACTCAGATAGCTTCATTTTGATTGATTCAACGATAGGCTGCAAAATAAAGTGTTTGTTTTTCCATCAGGCTACAAGCAACTATAAGTGTCCATTATTCATAGCTACGCATTATAAATGAATGCAAAGATAAGTCGGGCATACTGTGCGGAAGTGGGAAACCTACGACACGCATGGCGCATTAGACATGCGGAGCGATTTTCAATATCACGCGGAAGACCTCACGAAAAAACACAGAATTCTAGTCTCTTTTGTTAAAAAAAAGGAGCAGGATGACATTTAGGCTAGTGGACACGCCGAATGAATTAGAAATCCTAATTCGGTACACTAGTGTCAAAATTTGCCGATTCCTACTATAGTGTCGTCGTCATTTTTTTTTTAAGTCTCGAGAGACGATCTTTTCCCCTTGCAGGCCATCACGTGGCTAAAGAGGTCAATTCTGGAATTACAGGCTACGGTCACACTGGCTGCAGATGAATGTAGCGGAGGGGACCACATTTTTCTCCACCTTCTTGTGCCTTGTGCGATTCTCTCCTGCAGGCCGGGAACCTTCCCTGATCCTTGCCTCCAGGCGGGGCCCTATCCTGCGCTGAGTGTACACCATACACTACTATAGTGTACGTAAATATATTGTACTAACTATAAACGTGTACACTGGCGCTGGTCAAGGTAAATAAATCCGTACCTTTCTGTTTGTACAGAGTACACAATTTCATGCCTTAATATTTTTCAAACGTTTAGACAAGACTCGGTGAGTGTAAATGCTATGTAAAGGTGAAAGGTTGGACATAACCTGGTAACATGGCGACCCATAGATTAGACACGATTGGCAGGTTATTGACCAACCACAGAGATCTGAATTACCATTCTGAAGAACAGGGCTTGAAAAAAAACTGGTATAAATCGTCTGCAGAAGTGACTTCCACCCAAGAAAGTAAAGGACATCTTGAAAGCATTGAGTAGATATTAAATACAATAACTTCATTACTTAGATGTGAATATAAATATATAGTTATACATATCCTTCATGGGTCAGTAAACTATTGATGTAAGTAAAAGCTTACTTCATCATTTTGATTGCAAGAGCAACTGAACTGTAAGGAAACTAAATAATATGAATATGTAAACAAAGCTTAATAAAAACGAAGAACGCTATCTTAACTTATATATTATATTACAGACGCTCCTTCAATAAAGAAGATTTTTGCGTCCCACGCTCATCCATGGTCCGAGTCTAGTCTTGCATCCTTATTAATGTTTTAAATAATGTTAAGTTACTGGTTTTCCAGGTTTGTTCAGGCAACCCATTCCTGCCCGAATGCCACTCGGGAAGAAAGAGTACTTATATGCATTTCTTCTCGCATAAGGAATAAGGAAAGTGTTTTTGTCTTTATGTTTATCTGAGCATTGCAACAGGCTCAGGTTGTTATTCAAGCAGGACCCTCGAGAGAAAAAAAAGATGCCGGTACGAGATATTTTCTGTGCCCCCCCCC
This sequence comes from Anisus vortex, assembly GCA_949126835.1. NCBI lineage: Eukaryota > Metazoa > Mollusca > Gastropoda > Planorbidae > Anisus > Anisus vortex. The sequence continues at coordinate 12,221,202 of OX421499.1, forward strand.
CCTCCGGCCCACATTTTTTTCTAATACTAGACATATCTAGATTATTTGTATTACATACGTTTGAAAAATCAGGAATCTTTTTTAAAGGTCTGTGAACGTTTTGTGAAACTGTTATAGGTGTTACCATTTACAATTTGAGTGTAATCATTTCACTCACAGCCTTACAGGTCTATTACAAAAATACTTTAATCAAGTACATATTTCTTAGTTTAAATTATTGTAATTATTGTTCCTCCGCTTCAGTGGGCCTATTGATATTGCAAATAATATTACAAAGATGTGTAAAACGGGAAAAGTGACTCTCACTGGTGATTGATAATTTATGTCCTCTAGTGACTCTAGTGTTTTAGTTTTAGTGATTTAACTATTGGTGTTACTCTTGTCAGTCGTAAATATTCACCAGTAATGTATATTGTGTAGTCAAATGTAAAGTTAGTCTAGATCTTCTGTGGCAATACAGTTGACACATATATTTTGTTGTACAGACTCTTCCCAGAATACATTTTGTTAAATGAAAAAAAAAAGTGTTTTAAATTTTCAATACATTTGTTTAAAATGATGATACCTTCAATCTTTCCACACTGGAAATCATTAAAGTGTAAAAGGATCGACTAACTAGTTTGAATGCCATACTAGTACCAATATGCAGTGACATAGAGAATTTAGGCCTAGGCCAAGGGTCGGCAACCTTTTGCTAATAGAGTGCCCAACTAGGATTTTAAAATCATTCTGCGTACCAACAGCCCGAAAGTCAACCTGCTCTATTATATATTTTTTTATTTTTAAAAAAATAATATTTATTTAGCGCCGTTGCAAGATAAAGGCCCAAAACGAGGTGTATAGAGAAAATCTTTAGAGCGTTTAATATTTAACTTTAAAAAAAACGAGTTCCTGGTTATCATCCTTTTAAATGTATTTGAATTTACACCAAATACACATTTTTATTACTAAACTTTCACATTTTGATAGTTAATTATCGCCTAAAATTATCATTTAGTTATCGTGATTCGAGATATGGATCTGGCACCTGCTATACATTAATTATATTTCCATCTCAGTTTTATTGAGATATTCTCTTAGATTATTGCATGGTGATTTAAGACTTTCAACTGTTATTAAGCAGTGTTGAGACATTGTAATCATACAAACTGGGTAGTTAATATAATGTTTAAAAATGTACACATTTTATTATAAATTCTTTAGTCATATAATATTTAGATCTATATTATTTTCAACTAACTTACGAAATCTGATAATTTTAAAATTATAAATTGTAAGAGCCATTAAAGTTTTTATTAAAGAAAAATTTGAAACATATTGGAAATATTAGAGCAAAAAAAAAAAAAATACAAAACGGGTTAATTATCTCCCTTTTATTTAAAAAAAATTCCAAATTTCATTCTATAGTGATAGTGATTCCCCCCCAAAAAGGTATGTTTTTTAATACAACTAATATTGGTATATTTTTTAATTAAAATTTATTTTTGTTTAAAATTCAACTTGCTTTATTTTAAATGGTCATTATCCCTTCACTTAACAAAAAAGATCCACATCTAAGACGGTTGTATGGATAAATGTGGAATGAAAACAAGAGTCTATAAATTTGAAAGTCTTGTCTTTGTTCATAAAACTCCTCTCTATCTATATTAATATATGCCATAAATTAGGGAATAACAAGTAGTTAAGTGTTTTGAAAATGATTTAACGTGCGAGATTCGTCCAGTTTCAATTAAATAAATTCCAATGGTCGAACAATTCAAGCGCTGTTTGGCCACGTCCTTGTAACTCATTGAAATGTGTCGCTCGCCATTCAGAAACATCGGCTTCAACAGTTAGTGCCTCCTCATTCAATTATTGAAAAAAAAATCAACAAGAAGTACCTTTTCGAGGTCTCTCGCGTGCCATCTAAAATCTAAAGGTCTCTCGCGTGCCTTAGGTAGCCGACCCCTGGCCGAGGCTACTAAGCTAACAGGGAGAACTGTAATCCTGTAAGTCATAGGCTCATAGCACTCATAGGTCTATATTTGTGTCTCTGGAGAGAATAAAATAAAAAAAGAGATCCTAAATGCTATCGAAAATAAATAGGCCGCATTTTACAATTAGAGTTATAGGCTTCTTTGCAAATTTAACAAAATGTTCAAGTACGCATTCAAAGAATACCAAAATAATGGGCCCTCAGCGCCACGTGAGATTGTATGAGGTTTTGGTGCATCTTCTCTTGCAACAATTAAAAATACTTGCGTAATTGCCAATTTAATTTTAAATCTTAATATTCATGGGCCCCCTAAACTCTTATGGGCCCCGGTGCGGCGTACCTGCTGTACCCCCCTCTCGTGGGGCCTGTGTTATTGGGTTGTATTTCTAAATTAGAGTTTAATGCCTTATGTATTTGTGGTAAACTCACTAGAAGCGCCAACCGCTCAGTCTGGTGCCATGGCACTTATTCACAATGGCTCCAACCTATAAACTACAATTAATCCTGGCTCATTGCGGTGCTCACCAATGAATGAAGAATGTGTGACTGTATTTGTATCTTGTATCTTTATTTTTGTATATGAATGTACTTACTCTTTTCTATAACTGTTGTACATGTATCAATATATGGTGCTCGGTAAATTTGGCAATGGTAAATTCGGAACCGGTATTTAAGGCAAGGTGATTTTGGCAAAGGTAATTTCGGAATAGGTAAATTCGGCAAAACACGCAAAGCGGTAAAATTGGCAACGGTAAAATTGGCAATCATATAATATCCACTGTTTTTATTAAAAGTATTGGTTAAACTACACTCTAGTCCATGGATAGGCAACCTATGCAATGCGTGCCATACTTGGCACACAGAGTGTTTTTAAATGGCACATGAAAGACCACCAAAATGGTGAAAAGAGCATGATAACATTAAGGAGCAATTTGGCACGTTATTTAATTGAACGTCATCTAATGATCAAAGACAAACATTTTAAATAGGCGCCAAATGTACCCCTTCCCCAGCCATGGCGTTTCTCCCCCCCCCCCTCAAGTTACGCCTCGGCAAATGTAAAGGTACGCCTATGTGTGTAGGTAACCAAATTGACTTTAGGCATCAAAGCATACGTTTGTCTCCCCCACAATATTACGTAACTCTGACTATCTGACCGCCACCCCTACTTAGTATGATACTGGTTGTGTAAACAAGAGCAAACGTAGAGTGCCCCCTCCCCTCCCGCCCCCGACCAGACTCTCCTTTCAGGCACGACCATACTAAGTCCTTTACGAATGAGCCCAGGTTTGTTTAGATCGTACGAGAAACATTGCAAACACATAACAACCCTCCTACTTTATATATCTATCAAAAACGAACACAGTCCTTATTCCCCTCTCCCGAGATACACGAATTTTCTTGACCGGTTACGTCAGGGAGAGTTAAGGAATTACTTTGCTGACCTATAGGCCTATTCTCTCAACACGGGTTGTTGAGTGTGTGTGTGGGGGGGGGGGAACACATGGCCACCATAAAACATTTTATCACATTCCATTGCAGTCGGCTATTTGCCGTCAATCAGTAGGCTAACTTTTGTCTTTGTAGTTTTAAACCTTGTACCTTCTATGTTATAACGATACAAGTATACATTACTTAGACATATAGGCCTACAACAATACATAATAGTTTGCTATATTTGACATAGAAACCTCGATAACTTACAAGATATTTGTAGCTAAATGTGCCTTATAGCCTAAGTAAATTGGTTTAAACATTGAAAGTACTTTTATACAATTTGAATGTTTTATTTACAACTCTCGTTTGTAATATAATTTAAATATATAAGAAAAGTAAATAATTTTTTCAAAATTGTAATAATAAAATGAAATCCAATATCAATATCAATGTTTTGATAGAAATACTGATTTGTTTTACTAATAACAACAATGTTCTGGGATTTAAAAAGAGTTTAAACGAATACCCCCCCCCCAACCTCTTTTAGTTTTCACTGCTTAGCCTGGTGCTACCAAGCTGGTCACTAACACTTTAATCGGTGGGGAGACGGGGTTGGGGAGACGAGGGTGGGGAGACGGGGTGGTGAGACGGGGGAGGGAGGGGCTAGAGTTTGCTTTTGTTAACACGGCGAGTCTCATTCTGGTGTTTAAAAAAGATGATGGGGACGGCAACTAATCTACATTATGTAACATTGCTTTGCCTTGTTTCCTTGTGCTATAGACAAGGGGGGGGGGAAGGGGTTACATTTGGCGTCTATTTAAATGTTCCTTTTTATGCATTAGTTGAATAACGTAAATGGTTAAAAAAAATTACGGTGTATTTATTCAATGTTTTTCTTAAATTTAATTTTTAGTCAAACGAACTAATTAACTATTTTTTGTTACCTAATTTGTATGCTTAATGTATCGAGGGCGGGAGGGAAGGGGGGCATTCTACGTCTGCTCTTGCAAACACTACCAGTATCATGGTGTAGGTCAAGTAGTCAGAGTTACGTAATCTCGCCAATGTGCTATAAACGGAGGAAGTTTAAAGGCACGTATTGGAGATAAGGGAATGCATTGATGCGTAAAGATCTAAACAGAACTCCAAGTGATCGTCAGTTGGGCTACCTTACACACATACCGCCTTTGTCCACCTTTGGGGGTGGGGTGCGGTGGGCTGGCGGGGGGGGGGAACGCCTGGGGCGGGGGAGGGGGTACATTTGGTTCCTATTTAAAATTTTCGTTTTTGATCATTAGAGGACGTTAAATTAAATAAATTAAATTACGTGCCAAAGTGTGCCTTAATGTTTCCCTGCTCTTTTCACCATTATGGTGGTCTTTCATGTGCCATTTAAAACCGTTTTGCGTGCCAAGGATGGCACGCATTCCATAGGTTGCCGATACATGGAATAGATTGTAGTCCTACCAATACTTTTAATAAAAACAGTGGATATTATATGATTGCCAATTTTACCGTTGCCAATTTTACCGCTTTGCTAGTTTTGCCGAATTTACATATTCCAAATTTACCTTTGCCAAAATTACCTTGCCGAAAATACCGTTGACGAAAACACCGTTGCCAAATTTACAGTGATTCCAATATATATATATTCCTTATATTATTATACAAACTTAGTTATCTGCCCTTGTATATATTAAGATGCTTACACCCCCCCCCCTTGTATGTACAGTCTAACCCCCCCCCACCCTCGCCAAGCCCTCCCTTTGATCCCCCTCTCGGCTACTGACCACTGGTCAAGATAAGCAAATTGCGTCTACACGCGAAATCTATTACAGTCGGCCCAGGTGGCCAGGGAAAATCCCCTCCCCCAAACTCATCCCCCGTAAACTGACACATACGCAACAGCGCTCGTCGGGGATGTAGGGTATCAAAGAGCTTTTGTATCCCCCCCCGACCGCCCTCTTCTCCCCTCTCCCCATTGCCCCTACCCCCACAGAGGGTACTTCTCGGTTTAGGATAGAAATGAAAAACGGGTATTGGGGCCTTAGACACGGAACGCAACAGTCCTGTCTTCGGTCGATCCAAATATATACTGTTTACACTGTAAATTTGTGTTGTGGATTAAATTCTGCCATCTATCGCCAAAATTGCCTAAAAAAACAGTATTTGAAATTCATCCCGGCATTGAATCAATCATTGTTGTTGTGTCTGCTCATGTATTAGCACTCGTGTCATATAGTAGTAGAAATTACTCTATTCAATAGGCTTACAGCACCCGCCAGTCAAGCGGGATAACGGACTAAAATATAAATAATTCTAAGGCCCAAACTTCACTGTGACATCGCAATAATCAGCCTCTACACGAGCCAAATAACCACGTAGAGTGCCCGCCACGCTACACTTGAGGACCTCGCCGGGATCAGAAACTCTGCAAACACCCTGCAGGCATGGTCCTATTGTCATCACATTGAACTTGGCACCCTTAGATGGGGGCTCACTCCGTTTGCTGAAATTCCAACAGTACACCGCTACCACAGCACAGCATTCGACACTCGATATTATCTGCTCTTGCGCCATTACAGCTCTGACACGTGGTCACCTGCTCCTGTGCCACCATAGCCCTGACACTCAGTCACCCGCTACTGCGCCATCACCGCTCTGACGTTCCGTCACCTGCTCCTGCGCCATCACAGCTCCAACACTCGGTGTCGCCTGCTCCAGTAGACTATTCTGCTAACTGTTCCAGTGTTCCAGTGCCCGGCTACCGTACATCGCTAGCAAAAGCTAGCGACGGGGCAACGCTCGCCCTTATCCGCTTCAAGACGCTTTGTTCCAGCGTTCCAGCTTACCAGTGTACCAGACACGCCCCTGTGTCGTTAGTGCCTAGCGCTCAAAATAAACAATAACATTCATTAGCACTTGAACTTCTATTCACTCGGATTAACCAGTGCGCTATAGACCGCTCCACCATCAACACCAATCAACGAGACCAGTGTCACCACCCCAGTCGACAACGCAACGAGGAACAAGAGTGCGAGTGTGTGGAAGACTGAGAAATAAACCTGGTGAGTACCGCTTTTTGTCTGGATTAAGGGACAGTTTAGGTTAGGAGCCATTTAGCGCCACAGCATACCATGGCAGAGCTGGTTAACTTTCGTAAGGCCATTAGGGAAGAGGCGATAGCACTGAATCTCCAAGGGGACGAGGTGTATAAATACGTCCAAGAGCAGTTAGAGAGAAGGGATAGGGAACTAGAGCGAGAGAGAAGGGATAGGGAACTAGAGCGAGAGAGAAGGGATAAGGAACTAGAATTAGAGATAGAGGAAAAACGTCGACAGGACGACTTGAAGAAACTAGAATTAGAACTAGAAGATAGAGAGAAAACTAGACAGGCAGAGAGGGAGAGAGAAACTAGACAGGCAGAGCTAGAGAGGGAGAGAGAAATTAGACAGGCAGAGCTAGAAATAAAAAAAATTAGAGACAGACAAAGAGATTAGACTAGCAGAAATTGCAGGTAGAAACAGGCAATTAGACGACCCAGCCCTTTAACCACCCGGCTCCCTTCATAGCGGTTTTGCAAACGGGCGCCATGTGCCCGTCTGGACTGACACCTTCTTACCAAATCAAGAACAATTCGATACCTACCTCACACGTTTTGAGGAGGCTATGGCGTACCACGACGTGCCTCGCGAGTCCTGGTGCAGGAACCTAGTACACACCCTCAGGGGAGACACCTACGAGGTATACGCTAAACTAAGCCCCTCCGATCAGGTCCCATATATACAACTCAAAAATGCCCTGCTTAACAAATTTGAGTTAAACGCACGGGCGTTTCAGAGTATGTTCAGGTCAGCCAGACTAGATGAGGGGGAGTCAGTCAGAGAGTTGGTAGACAGGCTAAGGAAATACCTTAACAAATGGATTGAATTAGCAGATCAGGATAGGACATATGAAGGCCTAATTGATCTGATCCTGTCAGAGCAGTTACAATCTCTCATGCCCAGAACCGTAAAAACGTTCTTAGCCGAATGGGGTTTAGAGGGGCTAAACGAAATTATCCTGGCCGCCGATCGATATATGTTGGCCCACAAGGATGAGTTTGCCAAACCCCACTCTAACCCACCTCACAATAGGCAGGAGAAAAACAAAGAGGAGTCGTACAGGCACAAAAACCCGAAAGGCCCACCCGCTCCCCAGCAACGCACGCCCCATTTCGGCCAACATCGGCCCCAAAATCTACGTGGAGAACCCCGTCCCACTGGGCCCACAAATCCGTCAGCTCACGAGAAAAACAGAGGCGGCCCCACCCCTTTCTTCCCCGCAGGAGCGTTCTGTGCTCTGACACCTACCATGCATTCGGGACAAGACTCTACTAACGGTCTGTCGGAGCAAGAGGCAGAAACGTCCTACCCCCGCTACTTTACACCTCAGTTCGCCGAGCACATAGGGCGCCCCGTTACGTACGAAGACGGGCGCCACCCTACACCCCCTCGAACGGTAAGCCGAGGGCGGCCGCGAGGAGAACTCAACACCCGTCAGCCCGCTCTACTGGGTTTCGCCGCCGCGATTTACCCAGGTGGCGCCCCAGGCTCCGGGCCCTTGAACCGGACCCATAGCAACTCTACGGAGAAACTTAAAATCAATAATCAACTCGCCTCATATTTGTTCGACACTGGCTGTGAGTCAGAAGGCACAGCCAAACGGGCATATATCCGCGACTCCGATTTCACCGGGGACACTGTCCAAATTCAGAGCATATGGGGCCAAGTGGAAACGCTCCCCACGGCATTAGTGCACATTCAATCAGCCCAATTTACCGGGTTAGCGACATTAGCAGTGCGAGAAGACCTGCCGTATGATGTCATTCTAGGCAAGAGGTACTTTACCCCATGTCACTATGGATCCCCACCTTCCCACGCGTCGGTGGCCGCCCGCACACACCCCGAACCTAGCGCCACCCAGCCGACCTTAAGCCCGTCCCATCAAGAATTCCTGAAGGCCCAACAGGAGGACCCTACCCTAAAAAGGCTGCTAAACGAAGCAAAGACCTATCAAGGGAAACCAAGATCAGCAGGCCACTACTCACTCAAGGGACAGTTGTTATACCGCCAGGTGCCCCTACCAGATGGGACAATAAGAAATCAATTAGTAGTCCCCTCCCCCTACCGTAAGCAAGTGATAGAGGCCGCTTATGACTCCGTCGGGCGGAGTCGTCGGGGCCAGAATGCCACTCTCAGTAAGATAAAACATTACTACTTCTGGCCAGGCATGCATGTGGGAGTAAACCGCCACCTGCGCAAACTCACGTCACGGCACTACGACACCCCACCCGTACTGTTATCACAGCAGCCGGAGGGGGGAACTCCATTTCAAGGGGTCCCCATAGACCTCGGGGGACCCTTCAAACGGACATGGAACAGAAATAACAGGACTGGTAGCAAATAGACATACTTTTCTCTCGTTGGGTTCGCCTAGCATAGGATTAGTACCGTAAGTTTATAGTAAAACAGACAATTGCACGCCTGACTAATTGTCTCGTAAAAGGGGGGATGGTGTGGTAAACTCACTAGAAGCGCCAACCGCTCAGTCTGGTGCCATGGCACTTATTCACAATGGCTCCAACCTATAAACTACAATTAATCCTGGCTCATTGCGGTGCTCACCAATGAATGAAGAATGTGTGACTGTATTTGTATCTTGTATCTTTTTTTGTATATGAATGTACTTACTCTTTTCTATAACTGTTGTACATGTATCAATATATATATATTCCTTATATTATTATACAAACTTAGTTATCTGCCCTTGTATATATTTAAGATGCTTACACCTCCCCCCCTTGTATGTACAGTCTAACCCCCCACCCTCGCCAAGCCCCCCCTTTAATCCCCCTCTCGGCTACTGACCACTGGTCAAGATAAGCAAATTGCGTCTACACGCGAAATCTATTACAGTCGGCCCAGGTGGCCAGGGAAAATCCCCTCCCCCGTAAACTGACACATACGCAACAGCGCTCGTCGGGGATGTAGGGTATCAAAGAGCTTTTGTATCCCCCCCCGACCGCCCTCTTCTCCCCTCTCCCCATTGCCCCTACCCCCACAGAGGGTACTTCTCGGTTTAGGATAGAAATGAAAAACGGGTATTGGGGCCTTAGACACGGAACGCAACAGTCCTGTCTTCGGTCGATCCAAATATATACTGTTTACACTGTAAATTTATGTTGTGGATTAAATTCTGCCATCTATCGCTTTTGCCTAAATAAACAGTATTTGAAATTCATCCCGGAATTGAATCAATCATTTTTGTTGTGTCTGCTCATGTATTAGCACTCGTGTCATATAGTAGTAGAAATTACTCTATTCAATAGGCTTACAGCACCCGCCAGCCAAGCGGGATAACGGACTAAAATATAAATAATTCTAAGGCCCAAACTTCACTGTGACATCGCAATAATCAGCCTCTACACGAGCCAAATAACCACGTAGAGTGCCCGCCACGCTACAGTATTATTACTACTTTACTCTTTGCCCATTTGTCCTCTAGTGTTTTTAGGTTTAGTGATTTGACTATTAGTGTTACTTTTGTCAGTTGTGAATATTCGCCAGTAATGAACCTTGCGGCTTTTTTCTGAATTTGTTCACATTTTTAAATGTTTTCTTTAGCTGATGGGTCCCATACAGATGATTCATATTCTAGTATGTTCTAACTAATGTGAGATAGCTGTACTAAATACAAAAGAAAATAAGCACTAACAACTGGCAATGCTGGAATTTCACTAGGCACAGAAGGGCGTCCAATTGTCTACCCAGACCTGAATGGGTTACCTGAAGTAGTCTTCAAGAACAACGACTGAACCTTATCTTCAACTCTGGTCACAGCGTATGCTCTGGAAGTTATACAAAGGGTCCACTATTTACCGAGGCCAAACAAAACAAAACAAAATTGCAAATTCCTCGACCCGGCGTAAAAACTCCGTGGGCAGTGGTACATCGCGGGGTCTCTAGTAACAATCTTCTTTTCATGGCGCACATTGTGCCGGCCACACAATCATTATATCACTATTCATTTATTCATTGAATTATACTGTATCCACTTTAAAAGTATGTTGTAGTACAAAAAATAATCTTAACCACTTTAAAATTCTTTAATATTAACTTTCTTTGCATACGACCTGAGCTTTACAATGCTAATTTAGGTTGCCTGAACAAACCAGGAAAACCAGTAACTTAACATCATTTAAAACATTAATAAAAATGCAAGACTAGACTTGGACCACGGATGAGCGTAGGACGCAATAATCTTCTTTATAGAAGGAACGTCTGTAATGTATAAGATAAGAAGATAATTGATCTATTTTCCGCCATTCTGTCGAGCTGAAACTTGGCACAAGAAAGTGTTTCATTTGTCGACAAATAAACTTTCTAAGTTTTCATCCACATCCTCTCAATCCAACCCACAAAAAATGACGTTTTTTTTAAATTGCTTTTAAAGCTAGAAATAATAGAGTGATGTATGAGGATGAAGTGAGAATTAATTAACTCCCTTGGTTTGTTTTTTAGTAGCGATTACCTGCCTTTAGAACTGATGGTGACATTCGTTTGATGACCTTGGGTGACCCTTGTCCGTTTGGCCTGAGTGATCAAGGGAGAGTGTGTTTTTTTCGGACCATGTGGTGTGTAGTTTTATTTTAGTTAGTAGAGAGTGTAGAGACTGTAAGGCTGTGTTTAATGCTTCTTGTAGTTTAATTAATCCTGTTATTATTTGCTTGTATTGAGCGTCGAAGTATTGTGTTATGTTGAAAAAAAAGTTAGGTTAATTATTCCTGCTGACGTCGTTTCTAAATTGCTTGGATGAAAGTTTGGGCGAGAGTTAAGGATTCTTCAAGGGTACCAAAAAGTCATTGAGATCAACTGCCCACCCTAGACAGCGAGACCTAACAATACGCTTTATTCAAAGTAAGACTCATAATATTTTATATTGGTGCACTGTATCCTAGAGTGCCAATGCTAGATCTACTCTTTAGTTCAATCTCTCGTTGGTTGACAAAAGATTCGTTGAATTTTATCATTGTGGCATCAGCGAAGAATTATAAATTATCTACTTAACTTGAAAAACGCCCTTTTAGTCCTGAACTTGTTTTTTGTTTTTTTGTTTTTTGAATGTCTTGTTTTTGAGAAAAAGAAGAAAGTAAAACTGGGTATGTGTGTTTATAGGTAAGAAAATTCAGCCAAATCAGTTTTTTTTTTTAGTTCAATGTGTTTGAGACTTCTGGGATAGCAAGATGAAGTCATTGTAATGGTCATTGTTGCACTATTCGCCACCCATGTCAGATTCGTATAAAGTAACACTATAAAAACGACACGTTTTAGGGAAACAGACACTAGAGGACAGAAGGGCAAAGAGTAAAGTAGTAATAATACACAAGGCATTAAACTCTAATTTAGAAATACAACACAATAACGACCGGTTGCAATGCTCAGATAAACATAAGGACAAAGACACTTTCCTTATCCCTTATGCAATAACAAATGCATATAAGTACTCTTTCTTCCTGAGTGGCATTCGGGCATGGAATGGGTTGCCTGAACAAACCAGGAAAACCAGTTACTCAACCTCATTTAAAACATTAATAAAGATGCAAGACTTGACTCGGACCGCGGATGAGCGGTAGGACGCAATAATCTTCTTTATAGAAGGATCGTCTGTAATATATAAGATACGATTGACATAATTAGGAAAAACTATGAAAAAAAAGTGCTCTTTAATAATTCTAATGATACTCTCAATTCTAACTAAACATTCATTAATACTAATTGGCCCCAAAAAACAATAGACTATAAACACAATCACACACACTTATCACACGACTAACAAATACGGTTGTGACTATAGTAAATATTCCTAATTATATAAATGACACGTGCATATATTATATTCGACCTACTTAGCATAGTGCGATAAACGAACGTCTCCTTCTCACATTCTCTCTCTCTCTCACTCTTCCAACTATCTCGGGTCACAACCGACTTTCTCTCTAATATTCTCACCTGTCACATCCAATCGACGCAGGTAGGCATGACCTCATCTCTAGAAAATGTGCCAGAGAGAGTTAAAGTTTTCTAATTGATTTGTAGGAAAACTTCTTTAAATGTGTTTCTTGTTTTCTAATATATTGTTATCAAGATTACTGCTTAAATGGCTTCTGTTTACTATACGTAAATAACAGTTGACTTCTTGGAAAGAATTTCGTGTTATTATATTTCTCTTTGTCTTATTAGCTTACATTTTAAACAAAATGTACATTCTAATCACAGGTTACTATATATCACATTTTACACTCTAATCACAGTTTACACTTTAATTATAGTTTACTATGAAATCACAGTTTACACTTTAATTATAGTTTACTATGAAATCACAGTTTACACTTTAATTATAGTTTACTATGAAATCATAATTTACACTCTAATCACAGTTAACTATGAAATCACAGTTTATAATTTAATCACAGTTTACTATCTCATCAAAGTTTATACTCTAATCACAGTTTACTATAAAATCACAATTTACACTCTAATCACAGTTAACTACGAAATCACAGTTTGTACTCTAATCACAGTTTACTATCTAATCAAAGTTTATGCTCTAATCACAGTTGACTATGAAATCACAATTTACACTCTAATCACAGTTAACTACGAAATCACAGTTTGTACTCTAATCACAGTTTACTATCTAATCAAAGTTTATACTCTAATCACAGTTGACTATGAAATCACAATTTACACTCTAATCACAATTAACTATGAAATCATAGTATACATTCTAACACATGTTAACTATGCAATCACAGTTTACATACAGCGTTTACATTCAAATCCTAGTTTACATTATAATCTTACTTATCAGAATTTTACACTCTAATTACTGTTTACATGCTTATTTTACCGTCTATGTTATAGACTCTCCATCCATAAAGAAGATCATTGCGTCCTACGCTTATTCGTGGTTTGAGTCTAGTCATGCATTTCTACTAGTGTTTTAGGATGATGTTAAGTTACTGTTTTTTTCTGGTTTGTTCGGGCAGTCTATTCCATGCCCGAATACCATTCGATAAAGAAACAGTACTTTTTTATATGCTTTTGTTCTTGCATACGGAATAAAAAAATATTGTTTTTTTTTATCCTAATGACTATCTAAGCTGTGTAATAGATTGTATTTGTCTTGCAGACCAACATTTGTTTATTTTATTTGAGGTTTGTTTTGTTGGCACAGAATCAGCCATTATTCCTTTTAAGTTTGTTTTTATGAATTGCCAAATATCTTCAACTGGACTATTTATATTGTATTTAGTAAGAAGAAATCTTGTAGAATTATTAAAATACTTTGCTCTTTATTGGGGCACGGCAGCCGGTGGCTGGCGTATCAAAGGTATTTGGGTTCGAATCCCGGTAAAGGCTAGGATTTCAGGGTGTCTCTGAGTCTACCCAGCTCTGTTTGGGTACCTGAATTTAGTTAGGGTAAAGTAAAGGTGGCTGGGCATTGTGCTGGCCACACAATCCCCTGGTATGTCGTGGCCACGTTTGTGCTTCTTAATATTACGGTCAACGATAAATGGACATTAGATTATCACTATTGACAGCTTTTATCGGCTTTGTTGCAAGGTCATCAATTAGCTCACAATTTTTTAGTTATAAAGAATTTTATAGTAGACCTTCACCTTCACCTTCACCTATCCCTTAACCCAAGAGTGGGTCGTTGGGGCACCATCGTTGACTGTTCACTATCACACGCCATTTGTTCTGGTCCTGTGGTGCCCTTTGGGAGTCGATGAACGACAGGCCGGTCAACTCCTTGATGTTGTCTTTCCATCTCTTCTTTTGCCTGCCTCTTTTTCTTCCTCTCTGGACTGTGCCCTGCATTATAGTCTTTGAAAGACCTCCAGATCTTGTTACGTGTCCATACCATCTCAGTTTTTTCTTCTTAATTGAGGTGAGAAGGTCTTCGTATGGGCCTACAGTGTACAAAATCATATTGTATTCCACCTAATCAACCCGTGAATGCCCTGCAAACACTAATTATTTTTTAACTTATTTTCAAATACGCAAGAAACCTAAAAGAATAATTTATCTCTGGAATAAATGTAATACAAAAGATCTACATCAAGCAGCAATAAAATTTCAAACCAATTTTCTTACTAAATAGTGAAGATATTTGGCAATTCATAAAAACAAACTTAAAAGCAATAATGGCTGATTCTGTACCAACAAAACAAACCTCAAATAAAATAAACAAATGTTGGTTTAACACTAAACTAAAGAAACTGTGTAAACAAAAAGAAAATTTATTCAAAAAGTTTAAGGCAACTAATTCAATTGGATTACATAAAAATACCTAAAAATTAAACATTTAACTCAGAAACTAAGCAGACAGCTGCATAATGAATATGTAAACAATGTAATTTCTAAAGATGATAATAAAAATTTATGGTCCTACATTAAATCAAGAAAAATGGACACTACAGGCATAGCTCCACTAAAAGGCCAAAACAATGAAACTTATAACGACAATGAAACTAAAGCTAATATTCTTTCTAAACACACATTTTGCATCATCTTTTTCTAATCCAGGTGACAAAGAAATTTCCATAAATTTAAACAAACTAGAAGAGATAGGAAATATAAATGTAGATGAAAAAGGTATTAAACAACTCCTAACCAACTTAAAAGTAAACAAAGCTTCTGGACCAGATGACATACCAGCAAGACTGCTTAAAGAACTAACTAATGAAATATCTCCAATCTTTAAAATACTTTTTCAGGCCTCTCTAAACCAGGGCAAAGTGCCCAGAGATTAGAAATTAGCTAATGTAACCCCCCTTTTAAAAAAAGGAGATAAATCTGACCCCAGAAATTACAGACCTGTTTCCCTAACAAGCATAACATAATAATAACATGTAAAATACTTGAACATATAATATGTAGTAGTATATAGTAAATCATCTAGACAAACATAATGCACTGTGCCCACACCAACATGGCTTTAGGAAAAATAGATCATATGAGACTCAATTGATAGGCTTAATAGATGACTTGTCTAAGGGATTAGATAATAACAACCAAATTGATGCTATATTACTAGATTTTTCTAAAGCATTCCATAAAGTTCATCATTCTAGTCTACTAAAAAAATTTAAATATTTTGGCATCTCTGGTCCCTTGCATCAGTGGATTTAGGACTTTCTTATAGGCAGAGAACAAACAGTGGTAATAAATGGCTCTAAGTTATCACCAATAACTGTAAACTCAGGAGTTCCACAAGGAACTGTTCTAAGACCCCTACTATTTCTAATTTATATTAATGATCTGCCAAATTGCATCAACACAGGAACAAAAGTAAGATTATTTGCCGATGATTGCATAATTTATAGAAATATAAAGACAGGAAAAGATAGTGAACTTCTACGAAAAGACCTAGATGAACACAAAAATGGGAATCAAACCGGAGTATGTCTTTTCACCCAGAAAAATGCCAACTAATAAGGGTATCCCAGAAAAAGAAACAAATAATAGCAAACTACTTCATTCATGGTAAAGAACTAACTCAAACTAACAATGCTAAGTATCTAGCAGTAATAATAAATGACAAGTTATATTGGAACCCTCATATTGATGAAGTAATTAAAAAATCAAACAAAACATTAGGATTCATAAAAAGTAACTTTTACAAATGTAACAAGAATATAAAACTAAAATGATATCTCACATTAGTTAGACCTATACTAGAATATGCAGCACATGTATGGGACCCATCAACTAATGAAAACATTTAAAAATTAGAACACATTCAAAAAAGAGCTGCAAGGTTTATAACTAGTGAATATTCCCAATTAACAAGAGTAACACCATTAGTCAAATCACTAAACCTAGAAACACTAGAGGACAGAAGGGCAAAGAGTAAAGTAGTAATAATACATAAGGCATTAAACTCTAATTTAGAAATACAACCCAATAACAACCTGTTGCAAAGCTCAGATAAACATAAAGACAAAAACACTTTCCTTGTCCCTTATGCGAGAACAAATACATATAAGTACTCTTTCTTCCCGAGTGGCATTCGGGCATGGAATGGGTTGCCTGAACAAACCAGGAAAACCAGTAACTTAACAACATTTAAAACATCAATAAAATGCAAGACTAGACTCGGACCACAGATGAGCGTAGGACGCAATAATCTTCTTTATAAAAGGAGCGTCTGTAATGTATAAGATAAAAATAGACATACATTTTTTTACACACTTTGTTTTTCCGGCATGTGACATCGCGTGGGGGTGCGAGGGGAGGGGGATTTTGAAAACCGCAATCCGAATTTAAACCGAATCTATAGAACGGGAAACCTGTTTTGAAAAAAAATAACCCGTATTAACATCCCTAGTTCAATGTTTACCAAGAATGAATTTGTGGACTTTCTCCTCTTCTAGCTTGGTCTCAACAATTTAATGAAGAAAAAAGAAGAAGAATAGTTTGCGTTTCTTTGATTGTTTTTCTTCGATATTTCTATTAGTTTTCGCTTTTCAAAATATCTATCTATCTAACAATCTATTCATCTATCTATCTATTCATCTATCCATCTATTTATCTATCCATCTATTTATCTATCAATCCATTTATTTATCTATCCATCTATTTATCTATCCAACTATTTAATATCCATTTATCTATCCATCTATTTATCTATCAATCCATTTATCTATCCATCTATCTATATATTTATCTATCCATCTATTTATCTAGCCATCTATTCATCTATCCATCTATTCATCTATTTATCTATCCATCTATTCATCTATCCATCTATTCATCTATTCATCTATTTATCTATCCATCTATTTATCTATCCATCTATTCATCTATCCATCTATTTATCTATCCATCTATTTATCTATCCATCTATTTATCTATCCATCTATATATTTATCTATCCATCTATTTATCTATCCATCTATTCATCTATCCATCTATTCATCTATTCATCTATTTATCTATCCATCTATTTATCTATCCATCTATTCATCTATCCATCTATTTATCTATCCATCTATTTATCTATCCATCTATTTATCTATCCATCTATTTATCTATCCATCTATATATTTATCTATCCATCTATTTATCTATCCATCTATTCATCTATCCATCTATTCATCTATTCATCTATTTATCTATCCATCTATTTATCTATCCATCTATTCATCTATACATCTATTTATCTATCCATCTATTTATCTATCCATCTATTCATCTATCCATCTATTTATCTATCCATCTATTTATCTATCCATCTATTTATCTATCCATCTATATATTTATCTATCCATCTATTTATCTATCCATCTATTTATCTATCCATCTATTCATCTATCCATCTATTTATCTATCCATCTATTTATCTATCCATCTATATATTTATCTATCCATCTATTTATCTATCAATCCATTTATCTATCCATCTATGTATATATTTATCTATCCATCTATTTATCTATCCATCTATATATTTATCTATCCATCTATTTATCTATCCATCTATTTATTTATCTATCCATCTATTTATCTATCCATCTATTCATCTATCCATTTATTCATCTATTCATCTATTTATCTATCCATCTATTTATCTATCCATCTATTCATCTATCCATCTATTTATCTATCCATCTATTTATCTACCCATCTATTTATCTATCCATCTATATATTTATCTATCAATCTATTTATCTATCCATCTATTTATCTATCCATCTATATATTTATCTATCCATCTATTTATCTATCAATCCATTTATCTATCCATCTATCTATTTATCTATCCATCTATTTATTTATCTATCCATCTATTTATCTATCCATCTATTTATCTATCCATCTATTTATCTATCCATCTATTCATCTATCTATCTATTTATCTAACCATCTATTTATCTTTCCATCTATTTATCTATCCATCTATTCATCTATCCATCTATTTATCTATCCATCTATTTATCTATCCATCTATTTATCTATCCATCTATTTATCTATCCATCTATTCATCTATCCATCTATTTATCTATCCATCTATTTATCTATCCATCTATTTATCTATCCATCTATTTATTTATCCATCTATTTATCTATTCATCTAAATATATATCCATCTATTTATCTATCCATCTATTTATTTATCCATCTATTTATCTATCCATCTAAATATCTATCCATCTATTTATCTATCCATCTATTTATCTATCCATCTATATATTTATCTATCCATCTATTTATCTATCCATCTTTTTATCTATCCATCTATTTATCTATCCATCTATATATTTATCTATTCATCTATTCATCTATCCATCTATTTATCTATCCATCTATTTATCTATCCATCTATTTATCTATCCATCTATATATTTATCCATCTATGTATCTATCCATCTATATATTTATCTATCCATCTATTTATCTATCCATCTATTTATCTATCCATCTATTCATCTATCCATCTATTTATCTATCCTTTTATTTATCTATCCATCTATTTATCTATCCGTCTATTTATCTATCCATCTATTCATCTATCCATCTATTTATCTATCCATCTATTTATCTATTCATCTATTTATCTATCCATCTATTTATTTATCCATCTATTTATCTATCCATCTAAATATCTATCCATCTAAATATCTATCCATCTATTTATCTATCCATCTATTTATTTATCCATCTATTTATCTATCCATCTAAATATCTATCCATCTATTTATCTATCCATCTATTTATTTATCCATCTATTTATCTATCCATCTAAATATCTATCCATCTATTTATCTATCTATCTATTTATCTATCCATCTATATATCTATCCATCTATTCATCTATCCATCTATTCATCTATCCATCTATTCATCTATCCATCTATTTATCTATCCATCTATTTATCTATCCATCTATTTATCTGTCCATCTTTTTATCTAACCATCTATTTATCTATCCATCTATTTATCTGTCCATCTTTTTATCTAACCATCTATTTATCTATCCATCTATTTATCTGTCCATCTATTTATCTGTCCATCTTTTTATCTAACCATCTATTTATCTATCCATCTATTTATCTGTCCATCTTTTTATCTAACCATCTATTTATCTGTCCATCTATTTATCTGTCCATCTTTTTATCTAACCATCTATTTATCTATCCCAGCCACACAACTGTCATCTATTTATTTATCTATATATATATATATTTATTCAATATTTCTATTGATAGAGCGGTGGGGCTTAGGGCGATTGGAACCTTCTAAAAAAATCACTCCATCAATTTTAACACTTTCTTTTCGAGTGGCATCCGGGTATGGAATGGGTTGCCTGAAAAACAAACAACAGGAAAACCAGTAACTTATCTTCATTCAAATCGCTAATAGAAATGCAGGACTAGACTCAAATCACGGATGAGCGTAGGACTTAGGACTCTTCTTTATAAAATGTCTGTAATGTATAAGATAAGACACCAGATGCCGAAGTTTACTAATAAAAGTTCCACGTATAAAAAGTTTGCCTATAAAAAGCAATTACCAATAGGTATTGATGTATATATTTATCCACACTCCCAAACATTGTCCACCTGTATAAAACCACGTGTATATCTTCTATAGAGTCGGATTGTCATAATAAATAAGCTTACCTTATGTAGAGAAATAACAACTTGATTAAGGGGCCATTTGTTTTATCACTTTATGATATGCTAGAAATAGGACAAAGGCGTTGGTCATTGTTATTACGGCATGTCCCTGTAAGAGACGCTCATAAACCTTGTGTGTCTAGTTGCTGTATTAATTAGTTCTACCAGATAAAGATCTCATTGCATAAGAAGGGGAACTCCTGATTGATACAGCTGTAACAAATATATAACAAATATAAAAATGTAAGTACTATCTACTTTTTCTATGTATATATCTTATTATCTATTTCTCTATGTATTAATAGGCCTATGTATGATGATCTCTTACTATCTACCAATATATCTATCTATCTACTGATCTATCAATTTATCTGCCGTTATATATATATATATATATATATATATATATATATATATATATATATATATATATATATATATACATAATACATATATATACAAGCTAAATTTCCCGGCTTTATTGCCCGGGGGAAATTAAAACAGGCCTGTATAAGCTACAGATAAAATAAATATTTATAAACTACAATAAAAAAAATTCAATTTATTAAAATAATATTAATTGAAATAAAAAAAATATTGTAAAAAATTGTATTAACTAATAGACCCTATGATTGGTTGATCACACACACAGTTTACTTTATATCTGTCTATTTATTTATCGATTTATTCATCTATCTATTCTTTTTATCCTATCCAAATTTTTTAATGCTTCTGATTCTCCAACGCATACCACTAATCATTTTAACTAATCCGTATATGTTATATCTCCTAGATTATCTTATCCATTTACTGATCGGTCTATTTATCTGCCGATAGATTCTATATCTTTCAATTTATTTATCTATTTATCTATACATCCAACTTAAAAAAAAACATTTGATTCTCTAATGTATATGCCTAATCATTTTCATTAATCCGTATATTATGTTTAAATTCATCTATTCTTCTAATATGCGTATCCATCGAATCCACCTCAGTAACCTATTTTGCCGCGCTCGGCTGATGTACTGAAAGTCCCGGGTTCGAATCCCAGGTGAAGGCTAGAATTAGTTTCCGGGTGCTAGCTCTAATGATAATTGGTTGTAGCAAACTATTGTCGTCTGGGAACGATGTGTGGGCCACACTATCCCGTAGTATGGGGCCGTCTATAAATTACGTCACATGATTAAGAGGGGGGGGTCACGCATTAGTGACGATGTGTGACGAGGGGGAGGGGGGGGTCTAAGATATCCGACGTCACATAAAAATGAATAAGCGTATACATATATATGTTTGTGCGCTATAGACTCCAATGCCGTTAGATCGATCGGGACAACCAAAAATGGACATTTACTCGCAACTTTCAGGAATATGAAATTTTAGTTTTTCATTTATGCTGTTGACTTTGTTGATTTTATATAAATAGAATTATACCATTTATGCACACATGAAAACTGTAATTAAAAAAAAAAAAGAAAAAGCTCCTCGACGTAAAAGTGAGTAGCTTCCCTTTCATTTTGCTGTCACTGAGTGTGTTGAACAGCCAACTTTGGGTTTTCCCGACTTTTTTGTGTGTATTACTGCGCACTCTGTTGTTTTATTTCCATTGTTGGTTTACACTGTACTTTTTTGTTCTCTATTGTTGATCTCGCTATTATTCTTTTAATTTCTATATGTTTTGTATGGACACAATGTATCCACGGGTCAACTAGTTACTATTAATAAGAATTGTAAATTTAAATTATGATCGCATTGTTTCTTAGCTACATGTATTTTCAAATGATGATCGCATTGCGAACGCGTCTGAATGCTAAAAATAAATTTAATACTCTGATTGAAAGTAATCCAGAACTATTCGCATCTCTTAACGTCAGAGCCAAGCCTGGTAGGCCAAGACTTGAGGAAGATCACACATCGTTACTGGAAACTATTGTGGATATTGCTATGCATGGATCATCATAACCAGTGCTTTTTAGTAAAAAAAAATAGGTGCCGGTACTCAGTGATGGATTGCTTAACTTTTAAAGCAGTTTCTCATTTTATATTTTAATTCTTATTGCGCGCAATTTTAAAATAATTCAATTTTAACAAATTAATAATATAATAAATTAATAATAAACGTTAAAATACAAGAAAAGTAATAATCTTTTCCCCACATTGAAAAAGGTGCCGGTACGCCGTACCGGTGCGTACCGTCACAAAAAAAAGCACTGATCATCACACCAAATAAGGCAAAGTGATGTGTACAGAAGCATAAAAACATTAGATGAACTCACTGAACACTTAAAGATGGACGGATTTACAATCAGTAGAAGTGGACTCTACCTTCGTCTTTTACCAAAGTGCATCTCATCTCTTAAAGACCAGCGTCATGTCTCAACAGTCCAAGTGAAGCTCATTAGAGCACAGAATGATCTAAACATGCTAAATATATAAACGGTTTGTTTTGTACAGCAACAATAAGACTATTAGAAGCGTTGGCACCCATGCTAGGGTCAAACGAAGTGTGCTTTGTGAGCCAAGACGATAAAGCTCGAGTGCCAGTCTGGTTGACTACTGCTAACAAGCAAAGTCCTTTGCTGATGCATATCGAATACAGTCAGCTTGGCTGACCATGACTGGGTTTTGGCTGCAGGACACAAGCTAATTCCGTCGGTGTATGCTGGAATCCAAATTCAGTCCAATGGTTTAGGAAACCGAGAAGCTATTGGTTATTCAGGACCGACTTACATTGCAATCAGATCTGGAAAACACTCTTCATAAACAGAATTCAGTCATGGACTCGATTTCAAGAAATTGTCTCAAGGAATTTAATGTCATTACACGGAGGGGTATTGATCGCTTGGTGAAACCAATTTTAGTTTTGACAGTTGATGGTGGCTCAGACGAAAACCCAAGATACGGAAAAGTTATTAAGGTTGCAGTCTACCACTTTCTTCAGTACGATTTTGATGCTGTATTCATCGCTACTAATGCTCCAGGGAGAAGTTCGTTTAATAGGGTTGAAAGGAAAATGGCGTCACTCAGTAAGGAACTTACTGGGTTGATATATAGATGCTGATTTAGAAAAAAAGAATTGTCAGTTTGCAGGCAACACTCTAGCTGAACTTTGGTCACTGTTGGTAGTCGATAATTTTTCAACAGTAGCAGAATTCATTGACCCAACAGTCTCAGAAATCGATGGAGATCAAAAATGGTTTGACGTTCATTTACGAACAAGCCAATATTTAACTCAAATTGTAAAATGCACCGACAAAAAAAGCTGTTCAAAACCAAGAAACTCATATTTCAGTGTAGTAACAGAGATTTTTTCCACATCCTTTACCAGTTGTTCAATCATGCGAATGTCTGAAAATTCCAGAACAGACAACAGATGGAGCGTCGCATAAGTTTCCATCTCTGTTTGCAGCTCAAAGTCTGAAAGAGGATGATATCCTTCCTCGGTCATCAAATCCTTACCGTTCGATTCCATACGATTTTGTACTGTCCGTCAATACAATCTGTGATTAGCGATGGGATTTTCAAAAAATTTTATATGTACTTCGCTTCGTTAGTCATGCTGCGCAGCCATTAAATAAACACACAAGCAGGAATCAATTATTCCTCCCAAACCTATCAGGCCACAAAGAGTTGCTGTAAAATAGGTAAAGTGAATTAATTGTTATTATCGCTAATGAAGAAAATGGAGAGAGTGCTGAATGGATAGATGAAGAAGAGCTTGATTTGATTGGAATAGCCATTCCACCTGATGAAGAGACCAATACAGTCCCCATTTATTCCATAAAGGAGCATTTTTCATCACTATGTGATGTTTTTTTTTTTTTATAAACTTTATTGTTTAAATTGTTCTGATTCTACTAAAGCATTTATTTTTGTGCACATGATATTGTTATAATTACACTTTCGATTTTTCTTTTGTGTAATACAAAATTCATTAATTAATTATTACAAAACGATGACAAAAAAATAATTTGGAACCTGTAAATCTGCATTTTAGAAAAATATCTTTTAGGAGGGGGGGGTGCAGATTTTGTGATGTCATATTTGAGGGGGGGGGGTCTGACTTTTTGTGACGATGTGTGACAAGGGGGGGAGGGGGGGTAAAAAATCAGCGAAAATTGTGTGACGTAATTTATGGACGGCCCCTATGCCGTGGCCACGGTAACGTGTGGGCTTTGCTTGATAAGTTTTATTGATTCAAGTGATCCGGCTGGGAACGATGTGTGGGCCACACTATCCCGTAGTATGCCGTGGCCACGGTTACGTGGGGGCGCTGCTTGATAAGCGATGCGGTTGGGATACTTTACTTTTTTATCCACCCATCTTTTAATTTTGGTTTATTATTTATATATATAAAGTAACTCGTGTGTGCGTGCAGTATCCGATCCCCATTGGCAAATATAAAGACACGTGACTTTATTGTCTCATATCTTACTTTTGCGATCTCGCTTCTGACATGTGTGTTCCCTAGCTTAGAGATTACCATGCGGGCGCCCTGGGTTCGATTCCCCTCCTTTCTTTTTCTTTTCTACTTTTTTTCCAGATTGAAATTATTATTATTTTTTTTTTAAAGAATTTTTAGAACTTAAAGCTTTTCTAAAATGTTTTCAGTAAGGTAAATCTAATAATTATATTTTCCACGCACGCGGAAGACGATTCTCATTCACAGGGATATAGTCCTTCCACGGGCAACGCCGGGCAATTCAGCTTTTAGTGAAATAAAAAGACTTGCCTTTTTTAAACATGTTACACAATTTATTTAAATTACTTTCGTATATGATTTCAGTAAATAATAATTCTATTTTTTAAATCATTAGATCTATAGCTTTCTATTCATTATGAAAAGTTTATCTGTAGCTTATAAATGCCTTTTTCATTTTCCCCCCTGGCGACACCGGGGAATTTAACTTGTTATTTATATTATAAATATTTATATTATAATACAAATGTATAAATTACAAATTACATGTTTATGTAACGCTTTTCATAACAAAGTGTTCGAATGTTCATTACATTTAGGGCCTACCATATGTTATTAAAATAAATCGAAAAGTGTGTTTTTAATTTTGTTTTTAAAATGTCTATAATGTCAGCTTGTTTAATAACTGTCTGTTCATACCACGGTTAGTGATATTTGATGTTACAACGGAGTTCTTATGCGATACAAAACCAATTTTTTTATGTAGCTCGAAATAGATGATAGGCCTTTGTATAGCCTTGTAAATAAGTAGAACAAAATACCCTCGGCATGTGCGAGATAGCGGTCCAACTCTCCAACGCTAGAGCAACATGTCCGCCATTAATGTGCTTCTTACTAAAGATATGCTAGTAGCATCATGACCTTGTTGTGCTAAGAAATACGCTAAATACAATACAACAGACTCTAGTGAAATATACGAGTTATGACTTTTGACACACACGGCTGTTCGTGACATTGAATTATTATATCTAATAATAATAACAATAATATGCATTGGCCTAGTAAACCTCCACAGGTCAAAGGTCAATACAGAGTTGAAGCCCTTTCCGGCAGGAGCCCACGCCCAGCCGAACGGACGGTGCAGCGGCGAGAACGGTGGGTCTCAATCTGCGCCAAGTGTGGAGCCGATGGCGCCAAGTGTGGAGCCGAAGGCGCCAAGTGTGGAGCTGAAGTCGCCAAGTGTGGAGCTGAAGGTGGAAGGATCGAGCACCGGCACGGAAAACAAGATGGAACTTAAGAGGGAACTTGGTCTCCCGGGAGGGATTTCTTTTATCGTCGGGTGCATTGTAGGTGAGTACTAAAAGGCGTTGGTAAAAAAAAATCTACAAATTTACATTTACAGTAAGTAAAGTACCAGTCTGACCAAATTGATCCATAGGTCCTGTGAAGCAACGTTCACCAGTTTTTGTGACCACGGCATAGGTAGGAGAATGTGTGGCCAGCACTATGCACTGCCGCCTTCACTTTACCCCAACTAAGGTCAGGTGCCCTTTAGAGCTGGGTAGACTCAGGGTCACCCTCCAGACCCTAGAAAAAATCGTCCCTGCCTTCCGACATTGTTTTATTACCCTGTGTACAGTGTGGATGATGCTGATAATCAGTCAACCCACTCTGTCTGACTCTGACTGCCAATTTGGTGAGCCAATTAGCATTTCACTTCATTTGACTTCCGTTGCTCGTTTGAACACTTATACATGAACAATCATTTAGGCCTACAATGTGTCAGTTAACAATCAAATGCCGATTTCCCCATTCACAGTATTTGTTGCAGTATTTGCTAGTTCAGTTCAATCACTATCTGATTGTTTCTATAACATCCCTATTCTAAAATACCAAAATTGTTAGTGTGGGGGCCCCTGTTCCATGGAACATACCTAAATACGTTTCTGCGTGTTATACTGATATGTTACGGACGCTCCTTCTATGAAGAAGGCTACTGCGTCCTACGTTAATTTGTGGACTGAGTCTAGCCTTGAATTTCGATTAGAGTTTTAAATGATATTAAGTTGCTGTTTTTTCCTGGTTTGTTCAAGCAACCCATCCCATGCTCATATGCCACTCGGGAAGAAAGAGTACTTGTATGCATTTGTTCTCGCATAAAAGATAAGAAAGGTGTTAATGTCCTTATGATTATCTGTGCATTATAAAAGATTGTTCTTTGTGTTTTTATTATTAAACTGTGGCCACGGCATTCTAGGGGTTGTGTGGCCAACACAATACCCAGCCGTCCCTTTTCTTTTACCTCCAACTAAAGTCAGGTGCCCACAAGAGCTGGGTAGACTCAGGGACACCCTCTAGTCCCGAAAAAAAATCCTAGCCTCCACCATGATTCGAACCCAGAACCTTCGGATCGCCAGTCGAACGCAATGCCGCTCGCCACTGTGCCTCGTGAAAAGCCGAAAGGCAAGTCGAGTTTTTAAAAGAATTTTAAATTCCTTCCGGAGTGAACGTATTGCAAAATGTAAAAAAATGGTGTTATAATTATTGAGTAACTTGCATAATTGTATCTTTGTGTTTATTCTATCCTGCCCAGGTTCTGGTATATTTGTGTCACCAAAAGGTGTCTTGGACGGAACTGGATCAGTAGGACTTAGCCTTGTGGTGTGGGCAGGCAGTGGACTCATCGCCTTTATGGGTGAGTTAACCTTTATAGAGTGTCAAGATCAGCTCGACTAAAGCCCACGCATAGTAATACAACACAGGAGCCTTGGCTTATAGCTTTCAATAACATATTAAAAATCTAACGTTGGACGCGGGAGTTGGATGGTATTCCGTTAAAGTAAAGTATCCCGTCGGACCAAATTGATCCGTAGGGCCGATGAAGCAGCGTTCACCAGTTTCTCTGGACTCGGCAAACTAAGGGAATTGTTTGGCCAGCACAATGCCCAGCCGACCCCTTTAATTTACCCCCAACTAAAGCCAGGTACTCATCAGAGCTGGGTAGACTAAAACAAATCCTAGTCTTCACCAGAATTTGAAATCAGGGCCATTCGGTACTGTCATATATTGATAGCTCTCTCTCTCAACGCAAGTTTTGTGGGAGGTACTAAGCCTAGACTATTCTAAGAATCCACTCTTGTGCCGACCTCAAATTCTCAGAATAGCTAGGAATAGTCTATTATTTCTCGTACAAGGCAGTTCATGTTAAAACTATCATTTTTATTATGAGTTTTGTAATGATACCATTATTTTCACCCCTCCTAGTTATAGGTCTGTTCCCCGCTCATCATCATTTAGGGCTAGGCGTCCCACTAAGCAGCCAGTTTTGTACAGAGTTTTTGCAGAGTGTTTTGCAGAGTTTTCTGTAGATAATTTCTTTTGAGTCTGTTGGATGAACGCTTGTGTTGGCACTATTTTATTATTGCTGTAAAAATACTACATTTATTGTACATACTTGCAAGTATCACCTGAATTAAATTATCAACAACATTTACTCTGAAGTTTCCTAGTCAAGTTACTATTCTATTTTATTGTTTACAATACTATAATATATTTTTTACAACCACAACGTCAAGGAAAGGAACTGTTAGAACGCAAATCCTGAGTTTGTGCCCAGGACAATAAGGAGAGTTCGTGTAATACTGAAATATAAATAATAATAACCAAATGCTACACTAGGACGAACGAGTATTATCAACAACATTTACACGGCTCTGACCACAAGGGGATTGTGGTCGTAACAGTACGCTAACCATACGCGCTGCCGGCTGGGCCACCGTTCCTCCCATGCTATTCCGTAGGTCTCGGGTTTTTAAAGCTGGAATTTGTTTTCAGTCCAGCTCTGAATGGTTTCCAGACATTAGCTGTTGGGAAGTAAAGACAGCGTCTTTATTACTGACCTCACAGTCCCATTGCAAGCCTTGACCAAGGAAACTTCTGAACGTTATTTCACACGGTGCCATTAACCCATGTGATCTAACAGGGATAAAATAATACATTTTTCTACTACTCTCTATGATGACTGAAATGTAAAGTAACTGGGACTACTAGGGAATCTAAGAGTTAAACCAACATGTAAAGTAACTGGGACTACTAGGGAATCTAAGAGTTAAACCAACATGTAAAGTAACTGGGGCTACTAGGGAATCTAAGAGTTAAACCAACATGTAAAGTAACTGGGACTACTAGGGAATCTAAGAGTTAAACCAACATGTAAAGTAACTGGGGCTACTAGGGAATCTAAGAGTTAAACCAACATGTAAAGTAACTGGGACTACTAGGGAATCTAAGAGTTAAAACAACATGTAATGTAACTGGGACTAATAGGGAATCTAAGAGTTAAACCAACATGTAAAGTAACTGGGACTACTAGGGAATCTAAGAGTTAAACCAACATGTAAAGTAACTGGGACTACTAGGGAATCTAAGAGTTAAACCAACATGTAAAGTAACTGGGACTACTAGGGAATCTAAGAGTTAAACCAACATGTAAAGTAACTGGGACTACTAGGAATCTAAGAGTTAAACCAACATGTAAAGTAACTGGGACTACTAGGGAATCTAAGAGTTAAACCAACATGTAAAGTAACTGGGGCTACTAGGGAATATAAGAGTTAAACCAACATGTAAAGTAACTGGGACTACTAGGGAATCTAAGAGATAAACCAACACGTAAAGCCCTTAACTCGATCCACTTAATGATCCTCTGTAAGCTTATTACAACCTGCATGGGTATTATAAAAGATAAGATGATAACAAGATAGAGATAATAACAAGATAGAGATAGTAGCAAGATAAGATAATAGCAAGACAAGATAACGACAAGATAAGATATGAACAAGATTGGATAATAGCAAGATACGATAAAGACAAGATAAGGTAATAACAAGAAATATAATCACAAAGATAAAATAATAACAGGATAGAGATAGTAACTAGATAATATAATAGTATAATAAGATAAAGACAAGATAAACAAAAAAACAATAAATATAATAACAAGATAAGATAATTAAAAGATAAGATAATACCAAGAAAGATAATAACAAGATAAGATAATTAAAAAAATAAGATAATTAAAAGATAAGATAATTAAAAGATAAGATAATTAAAAGATAAGATAACGACACGACACGATATGAACAATATAAGATACTAGCAAGATAAAGACAAGATAAACTAATAACAAGAAATATAACAAGATAAAATAATAACAAGAAAGATAAAAACAAGATAATATAATGAAAAAGAAAAGATAATAGCTAGACAAGATAAAAACAGATACAATCGAAGGTGTTTCGTTTCTAAACCAGCAATAGAAATCTTTTTCTCTTTCAGAAACAAAAAAACACAAAACTATTACGTTTCAAATTTTGAAGCTTTGGGTGTATTGTTCGTCTGTCCACTGTATTACTGTCATGACGTTACCCCCGTGAGCCTGTAATGCATACTTTGATTCAATTCATTGTAGTCAATTGTTAAATTATTTCCACTGTTGGTCAAAGGCGGTTCTTATCTTACATATCACTGACGCCACTTCTACAAAGAAGATCATTTCGTCCTAAGCTCAACCGTGGTCCGAGTTAGTCTTGCATTTTTAATTAGTGTTTTAAATGATGTTAAGTTACTGGTTTTCCTTGTTTGTTCAGGCAACCCATTCCATGCCCGGATGCCACTCGGAAAGAAAGAGTAGGCCTACTTATATGCATTTTTTTCTAGCATAAGAAATAAGGAAAAGTGTTTCTGTCTGTATGTTTATCTGAGCATTGCAACCGGTTGTTATTGGGTTGTATTTCTAAATTAGAGCTTAATGCCTTATGTATTATTACTACTTTACTCTCTGCCCTTCTGTCCTCTAGTGTTTCTAACATAATAATAATAATGGTCATTTCTTAAAGTGCTTCTATCCATGCTATTAAATTTAGCATCGTCCGTTCGCTCTTAATGTGAATCGCAGCGGCATTAAGGACAAAAATACTTTCCTTCTCCCTTATGTGAGAATAAATACTATTTCTTCCCGAGTGGCTACCGGGCATGTAATAGGTTGCCTGAACAAACCGCAAAAACCAGTAACTTAACATCATTTAAAACACTAAAAGAAGTGCAGGACTAGACTCAAACCACGGATGAGCGTAGGACGCAAAAATCTTCTTTATATAAGGGGCGTCTCTAATGTATAAGATAAGTATAAAAAAAATAAAAAAATATATCACTACTATCATTGGGGTATGGGGCAAGAAGATCGTTTGGGAACCCCTGAATGGTTTTCTACCTTTTGTATTACACATGTGATTATGTGGAACACCTGCACTTAACCCTTTAAAAAAAGTGACACTTTCCCATTCTTTTATTTTTTACCTTGATTTTCTTAACTCGATAAATCGTCCACAATTCAAACAAAAGGGGTGAAATAAATAATAAGAGTAACAATTGGATCTTCTCTAGGTAATGTTAAAATAAATCGGACACACACACACACAGAATATAACTTACACAAAGGGAGACGATTAAAAAGTAACATATTCTTGTCATTGTACAAAAGAAAGTTTTGTTGAAAGTTTATAAATCTTTAAAAAAGATTTTGAATGACCTTTCTCTTTAAACTAGTGGCTGTGTGCCTTGCCTACCCATACATCTCCCAATGTGATTTATACCAAGAGCGCACTGAGCATCCTAAATGTAATAGCATGCATCATGCATACAAGCGCTACATAAGTAACTATTATTATCAACTAGAAATAGCCCGTGGGGAAACCACGGGGGAAAAGAATTTAGTTTTATGTGTTTTTATATTTGGTATGCTTTTCCAAAAGTCTGGGAAACAGGAGCTGGAAGTAAAGTAGCTCCAAGTCATGGTTTTAAATGTAAGAAATGACGATTCTAATTGGTGATATTTAAATTGTTATAGAATTACTGAGATAAATAAAACGTAAACATAGTTTGCTTTAACTGTCTTTTTTTCAGTGTAATAAATTCAGATAAAACTTTTCCTTAAAAGCAATATTAAGTGTAATTTCTTGTTCACCATGAATAGGGTCTTGTTGTCTGTTGAGTGTTTATTTTCTACATACTACATGTTTGGGACATTTTTCCTTAAAAAGTGATAAAAGTTGACTATAGATGAAAACTTCGACATGATCGGATGTCTGTTATTAAAATTTGATAATGGCTATCACTAAAGCCAGAATTATTGGCAATTGTTGACGTCATAGATAATAGGGTAATGTTCAGGAACCAAGTTGATAAATTTGGATTTAAAGGCTTTTAGCTATTGCATTATGAGAAGATTTCTGAAGTGTTCAAATTGCGATGAATCAACAGCCGTTGCAAAGACAATCTATGAATTGAGATTTCTCAAAAGCATAATGATTACATTTCGAATCCTGGTGCAGGGTAGGATTTTTCCCGGGTCTGGTGGGTGTCCCTGAGTCTACCCAGTTCTGATGGGTACCTGACCTTAGTTGTGGTAAAGTAAAGGCGGCTGTGCATAGTGCTGGCCACACAATCACCTAGTATACCGTGAAACCAGATCTGTCGAACGCTGCTTCACTGGCCCTATGGATCAATTTGGTCCGACGGAATACTTTTAAAAAAATAATTGTGATCATATTTATCACAATTAGTTTGATACCAGACATTATCATAACTGTTTGTGAAATCGAGCGTTCGCCTAGCGTACCTGAGTAGGGTTTGTTCCTGGCTCTAAAAACTGTCTCTGAGCCTACCAAGCTCTGATGGGTACCTGCCATTCGTTAGAAAAAAATATCGGGGGCTGGGTATTGTGGCCACGGAAACTTGTGAACACTGCTTCATGTTCCCTATGGATCAAATTGGTCTAAAGAGGATGGATATTTTACCACAACTCGTGTGAGGCCAGACATTATAGCCATAGGGAAATTGGTAATAGCCTAATATATAGGCTATATACGAAATGTGTCCACGAAAAGCAATATTCATTCAGTGCCGTTGCTAGGGATTTGGGGGCCCGGGGGGCTTGGCCTCTTTGGGGGCCCCTGCATTTTGACAATCGAAATTATAACAAGAGAAAAAAACAATTCGGACACTCCTTTGAGGGCCCCCTTCAAGTAAGGGCCGGGGGGACTTTCGAATTTGGACCCCCTCCCCCTCCCCTAGCTACGCCACTGTATTCATTTTCATATCAAGTTACTGTACCTAAACTGTTGTGTTTCTTTTATAAATGTTTTAAATATCTGTACTCATTATCCCATACACCCGTTTTTGTTTAAATAATCAATTTTTGTTCAATGTAGGGAAAGTGGGGATAATGATAATAAGTTGCTCATTCTAAAGACAATTAAAAAGAGTTTATTATGTTATTGTGTGTATGTATTTGTAAGTGAGGCAGACAGACATGTAGGCCCCAGGGGCATATTAATATTGTTTAGATATTTCCAAAGTCTAAAATAAGATGGACCGCTTGCTTTGATATTTACGAATACAAACGGAATTATAGACCTAGGGTTTAGTAATTTGCTATGATATTATGAATGGAAAACTATAAACTATAGGCCTACTTATCCCAGTTGTCTGTTATTGTCGCAGAATTTAAAGGAATATTTGAGACGTAAAATGCCGACGCATAGATGTAAATTAAAGCTATTCAATAATGTATTTGTAAAAGTAAATGTTTTAATTTTTTAAATTTCATTACTTCTCATTGAGAAATTGTAGGATAATAGTTTATAAGAGGATCGTCTGTAATATATTAGAAGCTTCTGTAATATATTATAAGTTTAGAAATATAATTAAGATTTAAATCGAAATTTGTATAAGCTTACAGCAGAAGTCTTTAGGATCACGCTTTATTTGCTTCGCACCAAAAAAACACGATTCATTGAGCTCTAAAAAAAAAAAAA
This sequence comes from Anisus vortex, assembly GCA_949126835.1. NCBI lineage: Eukaryota > Metazoa > Mollusca > Gastropoda > Planorbidae > Anisus > Anisus vortex. The sequence goes on from OX421499.1 coordinate 12,254,640, forward strand.
GCGCACGCAGTCCTCTTATTAAAGTCTTTGATATGACGTCATCTGTCTTTACTCTCAAAACCAAGTCGCTAAGCGTTCCGGAATGACAGATACATTTCTTTGGGTAATTATTATATAGAAGATATAATAAAAGCCCAAAGAAATCTGTCAGTGTATCCATCGGAACACTTAGCGATTTGGTTTTGAGAGTATAGACAGATGACGTAATATCAAACACAATAATAAGTGGACCGCTTGCGCTATTTTTAGAGCTCAATGAATCGTGTTTTTTTGGTGCGAAGCAAGTAAAGCATGATCCAAAGATTTCTGCTGTATGCTACTTTCTATTTTAAACTAAAATTAAGATGAGATACGAATGGGCATTTCTTATAGCGCTTCTATACATTGTAGAGTTCTAATCTTATATAGATAACAAACGATCCTCTAAAAAGTATTATTCTACAATTTCTACACGAGAAGTAATGAAACGAAGAAATTGAAAAATTAAAACATTTACTTATACAAATAGCCTACAATATTTAATAGTTTTCATTTACATCTATTCATTGGCATTTTACGTCTCTAATATTCCTTTAAATTCTCCGACAAGGTGAAAGTCTATACTTTTTGTATAAGGCCCCTAAATTTGGCTAATTCGGCTTAATTTATTTAAATTGCATAGCGATTTAAGAGTACTTATATAAATCCTGCTTTGAAAAATGTATAGCAGATGTCGTTCAACCTTAGCATTTTAAATAGGTTACTGCCTAAAAAATCCTCTTCCTTTCTGTCTGTCTGCCTCACTTACACATACATACACACAAACACACGCAAACACACAAATATATATGCAAGATTAGAACAAAACATAGCCTACTTTTTAGACAATTTAAAACGTCTTTTTATAAAATCTCTAAAGTTCGATCCCTAACTCTATACATTATTATCTGTTTTATTCTTTTATCTATCAATTTAGCAAATATAAAACTAAGCTTCTATACATGTAGGTCTTTATATAGTCAATTTCAAATTTTTCCTTTGACCCAATCGTTTCTCCATAAATTTTGACCCTTCTTTGAAATTTTTGTTAAGAAATTAAAACCTTAAAACATTTAGGTTTTCTACTTTTGTAAAACAAAGTATTTAGAAAAAGTAATATAATAGCTTTATAAATGTCTTTAGAATTATCAACTTAATATACTCTAATCACCACTTTCCCAGCATGGAACAAAAATTGATTTTGAAAAAAAAAAGGGGGTGGGGGTTATTGGATGAATAGTACAGATATTTAAAACATTTAAAAAAGGAAACACAACAGTTTAAGAACAATAATAACGTGGTATAAAATGAATAATGTTGTTCATGTACAAATGTAGCCTATATATTAGTCTTGCTCCCCCCCCCCCCGACACACACACCCATTTCCCTTTGGTTATAATGACTGGCCTCACGTGAGTAGTAGTAAAGTATCCCCGTTAGACCAATAATTTGATCCATAGGGACCGTTAAGCAGTGTACACAAGTTTCTGTGGCCGCGGCATACTAGGAGATTGTATGACCAGCACAAAGCCTACAGCCCCCAGTCCCCTTTACTTTTCCCTAACAAATGTCAAGTACACAGCAGAGCTTGGTAGGTTTAGAGACATCCTTCAGAGCCGAGAAAAAAAACTTAGCCTTTATCAGGATTCATACTCAGAACTTTCGGTAAGTCAGCCCAACGATCGAGCTCACAAACAGTTATGATACTGTCTGGTATCAAACTAAATGTAATACTGTCTTACACCAAAGGAGACTCTTAGGAGACATCAATAAAATAATGTAATCATTGTGCTTTTGAGAAATCACAATCCAAAGATTGTCTTTGCAACGGCTGTTGTTTCATTGCAAAGGAAATACATATCAATTTGAACACTTCAGAAATCTTCTCGGAATGCAATAGCTAAAAGTTTTTTAATTCAAATTTATCAACTTGGTTCTTCAACACTAAACATACCCTATGATCTATGACGTCAACAATTTCCAATAATTCTTGCTTTTGTGATAGCAATTAACAAATTTTAATAACAGACATTCAATCATATTGAAGTTCTCATCTATAGTCAATTTTTGTCGCTTTTTAACGTCAAAAAGTCCCAAACATGTAGAAAATAACACTCAACAGACAACTAGGCCCGACTCATGGTGAACAAGAAATAACACGCAATATTGCTTTTAATGAAAATTGTCATCTGAATTTAATTTATTGCAGTGAAAAAAGACAGTTAAATTAAACTATATTTATGTTTTATTTATCTCAGTCATTAGATAAAAATGTAAATATCACCAATTAGAATCGTCATTTCTTAAATTTAAAACCATGACTTAGGCCAACTTTACTTCCAGCTCCTGTTTCCCGACTTTTGAATGAGCAAAACAAATAAAATATAAGCTTATAATCATAGTTATAAAAATAATAAAAACACATAAAACAAAATTCTTTACATTCCCCCCCCCCCCCACCCGTGGTTTCCCCACGGGCTATTTCTAGTTATTATATAATCATGGATATAAATTTTGGTTTTTCGCTCAAAACTTTTTTTGAATTGTAGAATATTTTGTCACAAGTTAAAATAAAGGCTAAAACATCTGCACCCTTAAAGTCACCCTACTCACATAAACCAACATGTTTTTGCAGGTTCCCTTTGTTACTGTGAGCTGGGCGCCATGATCCCAAAGTCAGGGGCGGAGTACTCCTACCTGCGCGAGGCGTACGGGAACTACTTTGGATTCCTGAACTCCTGGGTGGCTGTCACTCTCTTGAGGCCTTCGTCCTTGGCGATCGTGTCCTTGACCTTCGGCACCTACTTCTCCACCCTGTTTGATGTCTGCGGCGCTCCAGAGCTTCCCGCCAAAATTGCGGCCATCACCTGCTTAAGTAAGAGTGGAAAAAATCGATCTATTTGCTATTACATTTATTTTCTTTCAAAAATTCACTTATTTTTTTTTTAGACAAAGTTCATTGTCCATAATTGTATGTACAATAACAGTTATATATCGCTTTTAGAGGGAAAATAAAAACATTGGCAAAATATGAAGAATTCAAAGGGAGCGAAGAACAACAAGTACATTATGTACACTTGTTGATGTCTTTTTTTACAAGGTTTTGTACCTTAGCGGATAATTAAAACTTAATCCTTGTAGACATATCATCGGTCTTACGAAAGACCCCTTTAAAAAATAATTATGAATAACATTATTAATATCAAAAAATAGAAGAAATTTAAATTCAGTTTTACGATACCAAAGGGATAGAAGACATCAAGAAGATTTAAGGAGCAAAGAATTAACACAGTTCAGTCCCCTGCCTGGGGTATGGTGAAAGAAAACAAATCAATAAACTAACCCATAAAAACAGAGTTTTATTATACTCCCTTTCTTTGTAAACTAAGTTTATATTTAATTTATATTTTGATCGATTAAAATAAATATAAGTGTCATTGGTTCCATAGTCTCGAAAGACGATTAGATTTGCGCTCCTGTGATTTGGCCAGCCCTGCAGAATTGACTGTGTCTGTGGAGACCTATCCTTGAGAGACAGGCTCTGTCGCATCTCTGGCACTTGAAAGCGGGACCGTTGGAGTTTGTCAGGGGCAGCCTGTGTTCTTTACTTTTCTTCGCTGCTCTTTTAGCCTCCGCGATAAGGCGAAGTTTGCCCTCTGCAGCATTTATTCTGGTGTGTAGGGTGCCTCTCCAACTACTTCTATGCTGAGCTAGGTTCTCCCAGTTTCCGATCTCTACATCCATAGCCTTTAGGTCACGTTTGCAGACGTCCTTGAACCTGAGTTGGCGGAGGCCAGTTGCTCTCTTGCCTTCAGCGAGCTCAGCATAGAGCAGGTCTTTTGGGATTCGCCCATCCGCCATCCTGGAAACATGGCCAAGCCACCGAAGACGTCGTTGGCGAAGGAGAGTGATCATGCTAGGCATGTTAGCCCGTTGCAAGACCTCATTGTTTGTTGCGGTCCCTCCAAGATATCCCAAGTATGCGTCTTAGGCAGCGCATGTGGAAAGAAGAGAGTCTCTTTTCTTGCGATGCGTACAGGGTCCAAGTTTCGCTGGCGTACAGGAGAGTGCTGATCACACATGCACGATAGACAGCTATTTTTGTATTAATAGTCAGCATCTTGTTGTGATATCATACCTTATGAATTTCCACACTAAAATTTTGCGCATACTTTTTTTTTCTAGCTTTGGCCCGCAAAAACCATTAAAAGATAACTCGCTTTGTTTCGGATATATTGTGTAGTTTTCATTATAATTATTTCGTAAAAACGAACATATCAGAAAAGTTTATTTACTTTCGTCTCTTCCGGTAGAGGCAGTCATATTTCCATTTTCTTCGATTCGCAAATTGGTCGAAGGTATTAGTGACTATTCCAAAGGCTATGATACTGAAAATTTGATAGAATGTATTGTTAGTCTGGACAAGTCTGATACTCTAGTTTTAATTCGATTGGACGACGGGAAGTGGTCGAAAAATGGATGCAAAGTTTTGCAAGCAAGCAACCAAGCTGACAGACAGACAGTGTGAGTTATTAGAAAGGGAGTAAAAAGTATTCTTTTCCTTGTAATAAAATACAAACGTAAACATTAGTACTAGGTATTATCAGCGTTTATCGGGGTTTCAACGAAAAGATCTGCAATGTATAACTTAGTGTGTTGGTGGGTAGATGTGCCGTTCCCATTTCGGCACTGGCTATTCTTCTATTATTCTATTAAAATCACTAGTGTGAGTGAGTGTGTGTGTGTGTGGGGGTGCTTTTAGAAAGTACATGTAATCTTATTACCGAAAAAGGCAAAACATGGAAACTTTGGTAATTGTGAAGTATCTGAATTGGGCTGTAGTTTTATTTAAAACAGAATCTCTGTAGCTGTCTCTAAGTTTGCATTAACGTTCTGTTGCTTACTATAAAAAAAAAAGTAAAGTATCCCGTCGGACCAAATTTATCCACAGAGCCGGTAAAACAGCGTTAGTCAGTTTCTGTAGCCACGGCACTGTGAGATCAGTACAATGCCCAGCCGCCTTTACGTTTCCCCAACCAAAGAAGTCAGGTACCCATAAGAGCTGGGTAGACCCAGGAACACCCACCAGAACCCGGGAACAAAATACTATCCTTCACCAGGATTCGAACCCTGGACCTTCGGTACGCCAGCCGAACTCGCTGCCTCTAGGCCACCGTGCGCTCATAAACAGTTCATATGGTAGAGATGAATCTTTATATTTATAAAACCAGATAATAGTTATTAGAAAAACGTAAAGCGAAGTTGTTGAGGTATAAATTTTGATTAATTTAAGATTAAGAAGTTTAGAGCCTACACATTTCAATATAGATCTAATATATGTAAATTATGTTACTATGGTGGACAATTTTAAAAGTCGATTTGATCTTAAAATCACTAAATTCTTTTTTTTAAATTATCTGCCTACAGTCACCATCATGATATTAAACTGTTATAGTACAAAGTTATCAGCCAGGCTACAAGTTATCACAACTGTTGCCAAATTGGCGGCACTTTTGGTTATCATTACAGGTGGCCTCTATAGGCTGGGAATCGGTAAGTTATTAGTTATCTAATTTCCTATGTTTATCTTTCTGTTTCTTTCTGCTTATCTATTTACATGCCAGTTAGTGGTAATGATGACATATTTACCCATCTATCATCTATCATCCACCATCTATCATCTTTCTTAAGCCTTATATCATCTTTTACATTTAATCTATCATTTTTCATCCATCATTTTTCATCCATCATTTTTCATCCATCACTTTTCATCAATCATATTTCATCCATAATTTATCATCTATCATCTTTTATATATCCTCTTTGATCTACCATTTTTCATCTACATGTATAACTTATCATCTGTCATCTACCACCCATCATCTACCATCTATCTACCATCTCTTACCTATCATCTTCCATCTATCATCTTTTATCTATTATCTATCCTCTATCTTATATCATCTATCTATCAGCAATCTTATTGCAATTTCTTATCGATATATCTATATACGAATCGGTTTTTTTTTTGTTTTTTATTGTTATTTTTCCCCTTTCTAAACAATTTAAATCTGGAAACTCTAATTATAACATAATAGAAGAACGCATATATAAAGGACCAACTCTGCTTGTATTTCGGTACACACACAAACACACACTATAAAAAAAGTATTTTTAAAAGTTTCCACTTTATTGCTTTGCCATATTGATATTTTATTACACCTGTATACTTGATGACTGGGCTTCCTTACACATAAGAGTCTATGCATAGGCATAGGCATCTGGGAATGGAATGGGTTGCCTGAACGAACCAGGAAAACCAGTAACATAACATTATTTAAAACATGAATAAAAATGCAAGACTAGACTCAGACCAAGGATGATGAGCGTAGGAGGCAATAATCGTCTTTATATAAATGGAGCGCATGCAATAATGAAATAAGGATTCTTACTAGATGTCAGTATCATTTCCAGGTCATACTGAAGTTGTATCCACTGGGTTTGAAGAGTCAACATCAGACCCATCCATTATAGCTCTGTCATTCTACGATGCTCTTTGGGCCTATGACGGTTGGTAGGTAGAGATTTAATATCACTTTGTACTTTGGGCCTATGACGTTTGGTAGGTAGAGAGTTAAAATCACTTTGGGCCTATGACGGTTTTTAGAGAGTTAATATTAACATGTACTATTAAAAAATAATTGATTGATATTATTTTTAAAATGCTGAAAAAGGTCGTAATTTAGGCAATCAAGTCAAGTTTCCATTTGCTTGGATCAATAAAAGCAATCTAATCTCTAACCTTACTTTGCCCAAGTGACGAATCATAGATAGAGATGTATTGTAAACTTCAAGTTGGCCTAACAAATATATGCCACGCCTATTTTTCATTTGTCTCTTCAACATCCTTCCGTCTCCAGAGACGATAGGGCATCACTGTAGGCAGGGCCCGATTTAGATGAAAAGAGGCCCTAGGCTATTCCATTTATGAGGCCCTTTCACCTCCGATTTTTAAGTTTGTAAATTACATTAGAGATAATAAAATACATCATAACTGTGATATATATCAATATGTTAAATAAAACATGTTGTAATTGGTACTAGGCCTAACCTTTATAAAAAAATGTGTCACCAATAACCAAATTTTAAAAAAGTCGAGAACACTTAGTTGGACATTTATTCTCAGCACCATATATAGTACTTGATGAACAATAAGAAATCAAACATAACACAGAACATTTACAAAGAAACAAAATTCAAATAATGAAAATTGTTGAATACGAAAATAAAATACGCAATAAAAATTACCATATTTTCTATCTAATTAAATTAAATATATTCAATACACTGAAGATTAAACCAAATTCGATTCAGGAAAATATATTTCATAATAATTCGCATTTAAAGTTTAAGTATGAATTATTATGAATTTTAAGTCTTAAAGTAAACCAAAAATGGAACTTGAACATAACCTTTCTTCAGTACAATTAGTGACTATTAAACTGAGAAACAGCCGTAAGATTAATTCCACATTGGGGAAGGCCACTTGAATATTTCTTTGAATATTATTTGATACAAGTCTGTGTGCGACAATGTGGAATTTTTTTAAGGCTTTTGCGTTTGTCTCACAATATGTGTGGAAATAAAATAATTTTTCATTAAGATTTTGGTTGACATCTTCTGTGTATTCTTGCATTAACAGCTCAACACCACTTTGAAGTTCTACATTTGATAATGTAAGATCGGCAATAAAGGAAAATATTTTCACTACATCATAATAAACAGAAGCTCTTCTTTCTAAATTTGATTCGAGTGCATTTAATATAGGAATAATTGATTTAATCCTAAATTTATCCCATGAAGAGAGTTGGTAAGGCATCACCAGAGTCAGATGAATTTTCGTAATTCCCTTGCCTTTTACTTCTTATTATCCTTCTGGCAGTTATTCAGTATTTGGCAACGTGTTTTTTGCTTGTTGCTCAAGTGCATCAAAATCTTCCCTAATTTCACGTCAAATATCCAAAAGTGACCTGTATCAATCTGCACAACTACTATGTAAAATATCAGGGCTTTGAAGAATTGTAATTTCTCTTGAAAAATGTCTCAGTATTCGATTCCAGAAATCGAGCATAAACACGAATTCAAATTTTTCCATCTTATCTAAAAGATTGTTAGCCCTCAGTCTATAGGCATAGGCCTAATCTATAATAGACCTCCTTTAAGCCTATTAACTATAAGCTATGTCACAATATTAAACATAGAAGAAAAAGGCCTTTGCTTATATAAATGTAACATATATTCTATATGCCATATAATAGGGCTATAAGGCTAAGGCATAGGGCTATGCCAAATTAAATTATATAGAATATAGTAGGCCTATGTCATATAGGCCAATATATATAGATTATAATCGTACCATTTATTTGATTTATAGAAAAGTGGTGATTAACCGATTGCATGAAATAATTAAGCGAATATGAAGGTAGGTTATGCTATATATTTGATATTTGCAAACTGATGCGTGTTTTCTTCATGAATTTTTAGTTATAGGCCTATTAAAATTATTGAATAATATTTCATGCACAATGAAATGACAATATGAATGTCTATAGGCCTATCATATTCAATATGTTCTTAGTTTAAGATCTCCATGTGTTTTTATGGTTTAAAGTTAAAAAACAACTATAATAACATTAAAAACCCCCAACGCCTTTAGTAAAATACTATATGGAAAGAAGAAACAAAAATCTTTGTGCCCCCAAAAGAAATATATGTCAGTGAGTCTCAAGGCCACGCCCCTTTTCCGGGGTCAAAGTAAAAAGGTCTATAAAACTTTCGATTTTAATCTCAATTTTCCATTGAGAAAATCATAAGGAATTACTAAACCGGAGGTCTAGAGGACTTAGTGCGATCGGAAATTCCGAAACTAAGTGTTTCAAATTATTAAATAGCAAAAATATCAAAGCAAGTGGTCTATCTTTATTATAGTCTTATATTATAGTTTGATCATAGACTATAATATACATGGAATGCTTGCTTTATTTTATTATGCTATTATCTTTCTTCTTTTTTGTGCAATTCCCGATTCTAAATGAAGTAATTGTTATACAAGTTTCGTTTTATTAAATCGCATTTTTTTCGACTTTAAATGAATACTTGTAGGCCTATTAATATATCATTGACTATAATTAGATGGACCGCCTGCTCTATTTTTAGAGCTTATGTTCTTTTTCTGTGCGCACACAACACTGATCTATAAATGTTTCCGCTCTGTACTACTTACGATTTTAATTTTTCCATTGAGAAAATCATAGCGATTAAATTAAACGGAACTTGTATATCAATAACTTTATTTCCTGTATAGCAATTACGTTATTTAGAATCGGGAATTCCGATCATCAGTGTTTCAAGTCATTATATAGCAGAAATACTAAAGCAAGCGGTCCATGTATATTATAATCTATGGTTTGATCCATAAGTTAATTGAAATTTAAGCACCATTTACCAAGTATGGCTTTATTCCTGTACACATAAGCTTATAATAGATAACTAATTGTATACGTGTAAAATTATATGCATTAGGCCCACAAAATTAAATTAAATTAAGCCATTACATTCTAACTTAGAAATACAACACAATAGCAATCTATTACAATGCTAAGGACAAAAACAATATCCTTATCCCTTATGCGAGAACAAATGCGAGTGGCATCTGGGCATGGAATGGGTTGCATGAACAAACCGGGAAAACCAGTAACTTAAACATCATTTAAATCACTAATAGAAATGTAGGACTAGAGTCAAACCACAGATGTGCGTAGGACGCAATAATCTTTTTTATAGAAGGAGCGTCTGTAATGTATAAGAAAAGAAGAAGATAAAATACATTTTTGTATATATTGATTTAAAGCATGTGTACTTTAAATATCACAGGAACAACTTAAACTTTGTAACTGAGGAACTTAAAAACCCATCCAAGTAAGTAAACAGCTGAAGCAAAGACTATAATAAGATGGACCGCTTGCTCTATTTTTAGAGTTTATATGTTCTTTTTCCTTTCGCATCCAAAAACGCTGTCTTAAATGACTTCTACGCACCTACGTTTGCCTACATGTTTCCGCTGTATACAACTTTCGATTTTAATTTTATTTAAATTAAACGGAAGTGTACAGTGCAAAAGGGAATCGAGAATTTCGAAAAGAAGTCATGCGGGTCACCAAAAAGCAGGAATATTAAAGCAAGCGGTCCATCTTACTATACTCTTTGCTGAAACAGACTAAACTAAAATAAAAAATAAAGAAAAATGGGATAAGCTCAATATCCGGGGTCGTCCACCCTTTTGCTAAATAGTTGAATATACGGTTGTGCTACTTTGCCATCAGTGCCTTTATAACAACGAAATGCCGTACTATCTCAAGGAACTATATGTTCCGTAAAGAACACTTCGTTCTGCCGACTCCTCGCTTCTGGAAGAGCCCCGTTTCTCTCTGACGACCTTTGGCCTTAGAGCCTTCTTAGTATCCGGTCCGAAATTGTGGAATCAAGTTCCCATTCAACTCAGGCGAACAAGCTCTATTGTTATGCCTACTTTCAAAAAGAACTTAAAAACTTATTATTTCAATATTTACCTGAGATAACATTTTTAGACCCCTACTGTCTTACTTATAAGTTAGGTCGGTTAATGCTTCATTAATTTGATTTATCCAATGTTTGTAAAGTTTTAAGACATCAATTAGCTTTATATTCTTAGTCTATAGATTATATCCGTGTTCTTAGTTGTATGTCAAATGCGCTCCGAGCCTACATTATGTTTGTTTGCAGCGCTATACAAATATTATTATTATTATTATTAGTGTGTCAAACTTTGTTTTCTAAATCATTCAGCGTGCCAACCACAGAATAGGTATAGAACAGAATGGGCAATCCCTAAATGCACAGTCAGCAAAATGAAGCTTGGATTCCCACATTTTCTTTTGACTCAAGGCATCGGTCACTAGAGACGCTACTATAGTAAAATGAGAAAGGCTTATTTATTACTGATATCTTCTCTTAGCAAGCTTAGGACCAAAGCAAGTCTACTAATATTATTAAGTAATATGAGGTCATATTATACCTTTTATGGGCAATGGAACGTCAGGAGGTAACTGCTTTGATGGTAATAGATCTAAGTGCAGCTTTCGATACAGTAGATCATGACATTTTAGTATCTGTGTTAGAAGCTAAATTCGGCATCGAGGGACAAGCTCTAAACTGGTTTGACAGCTATTTAAGACAAAGAACCTGCAAAGTAAATGTTGGAGAAAAGTACTCTGAACCAAAAAAAATGACATTTTCAGTCCCACAGGGTTCGTGCGCAGGGCCAGTGCTCTTTTTATTATATGCATTAACTATGCAAGAAGAAATTGTGCAAAACATAGATCTTCATGGATATGCCGACGACCACGTCCTAAAAATAAAATTCATACCATCTAAAAATGAAACCATCGCAATTTCTGCTCTCGAAAATTGTTCAAGACAAATTAAAGTATGGATGGACAGCAACAAGCTAAAAATGAATACATCAAAAACGGAATTTATTATGTTTGGATCAAAACAACAAATTAAAAAATGTCAAACAAACTATCTACTAGTCAACGATTCCAATATTTAAAAAATCAGCTAAAATAAAATATCTTGGGGTAAGTTTAGATGAAAATCTAACCATCAAAGAGCTAATAAAAAACAAATGTAAATCTGCACTGTGGAATCTGCAAAGAATAAAAAGTATCAGGAATATTCTAACAAAAGAGGCTTGTGAGACCTTAATTGTAGGCCTGGTAATCTCTCATCTAGACTACGCGAACTGTCTATACATTGGACTGCCAGTGTGTAATTTGAACAAACTACAAAGGGTCCAAAACATAGCTGCAAAAATTGTTCTAAACAATGAAGACAACTCAACAATCTGTCTAAAAAAGCTGCACTGGCTACCTATAACACTTAGGATAAAATTAAAAAGTTTTGACAATACTCTATAAAGGCCTTCATGGTCAAGCTCCCCAATACATGCGATCCATGGTCGAGCTGCACACACCGAGGAGGGAAGGACTGCGTTCGGACGGAATGTATCTGCGGCTCAAAGTGCCAGGCGTAGAAAGAAAAACATTTGCAGCTCGCTCCTACAGCGTCTTAGCACTTCTGTGGTGGAATGAACTCCCAAACAAAATCAAACAAGCTGACACTATAGACATTTTTAAAACAAAACTAAAAACATATTTTTTCAATTTATTTAATAACAGATGTTAAATGTAAAGCGCATTCGAAGACTTTGTTATGAATAGCGCTATATAAATATGTAATTTGTAATTTTTAATTTGTCACAAATGACCGTTGTTTAACCTTTACGGGGTCAGGAAAGCCATGTATTCTGACATGCTTATTTGTACGGTAATCAATCGTTTTCGCATCAGCCTTTGTACCTTTCGCCTGAAACATTAGCTTTGGGTGTTCAAACTTGAAGATTTGATGAAAAAGAAATTGTAAATAATCATAAATATATAGTGTGACCAGGTCCGCTGAGTTTAAACAGTATGGCGTCGGTATTACTTCCGGGATGTGAGTGCGCATTCTGTTCTATATTTATTCTGTGGTGCCAACAGCATGAAAGTCAACCAGCTCAAACACTTCTTTAAAATTTTATTTTAAAAGAAAATTTATTTAGCGCCTTAACAAGACCAAGGTCAAAAGCAAATGTAGGCCTACTGGTGGCCTACTTTATAAAGAAAATAGACAAGAGGTTGACATTTTATCCGGTAAATTAAAAACATTAACATTTTGTTTATCATTTATAGCAAATATTAATCTCATTACTGAACAGTACACAATAATGATTAATGTCTAAAAATTAAATGTAGTTCTTAAGATTTGACTTTGAAACATGGTTATATAAATTTAATCTCAGCTTTTCTGAGATTTTATTGAATGTGACTGAAGTTATACGATTATGGAGTACCAGGCATTTTAATTCAACGAAATAGATACTTAGTTATCATACAAAATGGGTTGATCATGCAATGTTTGAAAATGTACATATAAATTCTACGCTTTTAAAAAAAAAAAAAATTTTAAACTATTTTTTTTATAGTTTATTATTTTAAAGCTTTAATTGTAAGCTACTAATTTTCTTTTAATAAAGGAAAAAAAGTAGAAATCTTAACGCAAATAAATACGGTTTAATTATATCCCATTAATTAAATTAAAATTTCCAAATTTGAGTCTACAATGATGCCAAACAAGTTATGTTCTGTAATATAACTAATATTACTTATTAATTATCATATCTTTATACAAATATAAAATTCTGGTATTTATTTCAATTAGTAATTAGAGGTCTAATTAAGTCTAATTAGTTTGCTTTAAACATTTGTAAATAAATATGTTTGTGCATTAAGTTTTAAAGTTGTATTAAGGAGTATTAAGGAGTCTATTTTTAAACATTAATTACATGATACAATGTTAGTATATAATAATAATAATAATAATAATCATAATAATGGTCATTTTTAAAGCGCTTTTATCCATGCTATTAAATTTAGCATGCTCAGTGCGCTCTCGGTGTGAATTGTAGTGGCACTTGTATTAGTATGTAAGGCACACAGCCACTAGCCAATGAGAAAGGTCTTTAAGCTCTTTTTGAAAGACTCTTTTGTCTCAGCAGTTGAGAATAGCATATGACCTTCTTAAACACCTTCCTTCCAGATTTTGTCGCAATTGGGCATGCCTATTTCTGGATGTTTAAAATTCAACTAGCATTTTAAAATGAAGGCAGTCCGCATCAATGTGGTATGAAAACATAAGTCCACGAATTTGAAAAGTCTTGCCTTTGTTTAGAAAACTCCGCATTAAGTGCTTCCACGTACTTCTGAAAAGGCCCAGCTATCAATCTTGGCGCGCCTTAAATAAGTGAAGTAGTTTCAATGTTTTGAAATTCGTTGTACAGCTATATAACATTATGTCCAGTTTCAATGAAAATCCATTCCAGTGGTCTAACGATTCAAGTACTGACTGACCCCGTACTTGAAAATGCAAATTCAACTCATTAAAATATCTCGCTATGTCATTTAGAAATAATGGCTTTAACAGTCGTCCTCATTCAATACGATGAAAAAAAAAACAATTTTTCGTCAATTTTATTAAATGCGTCCATTCAAGAAATTAATTATATACCGCTTCTAGGTAAGAAACACTGTATACAACAGCAGATCTCTTTATTCCGTATCACTTTCTTATAGAAGAAACTTGATTGCCTTTAAATCAATAAAAGGTGAGAAGCTGTAAAATTGACTATTTTAACAATAGATTCAATCACAGATCGCAAGTCCAATGATGAGATCTTTGCACTTAAACTTTCATGACCACTCGACGTCCAATGTGATTTTCATGTGGTTTGCATTAAAAATTATCCTTCTTTAAGGACTGAAAAAAAAAATTGCTCTGCGTGCCAAATCTGGCACGCGTTACTTAGGTTGCCGACCCCTGCTCTATATCACCTTGTGTAAAATTGCTAAAGTCCGACAATTCAGATATTTTTATAATGTACACAAAAGGGGATAATTATTTCTTTAAAAAAATATTTTCAGCTTGTGTCTGCAGGCCACGATTGGGCTTTAAGGTATTCTAGTTTACTAAAGGTCACGAGGAGATTGTGCGGTTCAGATAACCAATCAGTTCCAATAAAAATATCGATGACAGGTGTGGTGTGACCCTATTTATCTAAAAACAATCACCTTTCAAAAACAGTTTGTGGCCACTGGGTCTCTTTTCATTCAGTAGGCCCAGGGATCGGCAACTAACGGGACGCGTGCCAGGCACGTTTTAATGGCACGCGGAAGAAATCCCCAAAATAGTCGATTCAAGTCTTTTCTACAAGAAATTGAATGCTAGATAAGGATGACATTTAGGCTGTTGGCACGCTGAAAGAATTAGAAATATATATTTTTGGCACACTATTATCAAAAGGTTGCCGACTCTTGCTGTAGGCTTTAACTGAATCTATTCTTTCAAAGGTCATACGAAACATGTCTAGAGCAGTAGTGTGCTCACGCAAAACTGAACTTATCACTCTGCATCTAGACCTAAAGTAAAGTATCCCGTGGGACCAAATTGATCCATTGGGCCGGTGAAGCAGCGTTCAGCAATTTCTGTGGCCACTGCATACTAGGGGATTGTGTGGCCAGCACCATGCACAGCCGCCTAGTGTCAGGTCAACTAGTGTCGTGTACCCATCAGAGTTGGGCAGACTCAGTGGCACCCTCAAGTCCGGGGGAAACATACCTAGCCTGCACCAGAATTCGAACCCAGAACCTTGTTATTAAACATGTCCACCTGGTATTCTGACCAAAATTAGAAATAAAAAATTTAAGAGAAAAATTGGTGACGTTTTTTTTTAAGAAAAGAGGATGGGACAATGTAATAGACTGGCAGGGCGCTGGGGTTTTCCAGTTCGAATCCAGTAGTGCCAAAAAAAAACAACAACAGTTTTTCAGGACTGTTCGAGGAATCTATGTCTAGTATAAGAAAAGTAATATTCGGATCAAATTGATCACAGGGCAGGTGAAGCAGCATTCACCAGTGTCTGTGGCCACGGCAGTCTAGATGATTGTGTGGCCAGCACAATGCACAGCCGCCTTTACTTTACCCCAACTAATGTCAGGTACTCATCAGAGCTGGGAAGTCTCATTGAAACCCTCCAGACAAGGGTTAAGATCCTAGCCTTCACCAGGTTTCGAACCAACTCTTATGGCTGGCTTTCAGTCGATGGGAAAGGGGAGGGGGCAAAAAAAGCGGCGGCTACACCAGTCACTCGTCTGCCGAATCGAATTGATCTTTTAAATTCAGCCATTAAAAGGAGGGCTTTATTTTATGAGTTTAAAAAATCAGACTTTAAATGTTTTCAGAAATCTGCCAAGAGCCAATATTATCAGCATTCTAATAGTTGTAGCCATCTACTGTCTGACCAATGTATGTTACCTCACAGCTATGACCAAGTCAGAACTGTTGGCATCAAACGCAGTTGCCATGGTGAGATGTTTGTTTATTATTTGCTCTTTGTTGTTGTTGTAACTGAAGTAATCTAGAGATACATAAAAAGCTCTCTGTGTGTATTTAACCAATCAAATTGGTTTATTTAAATACACGTGACCTCCTTGCCTCATGTTTTAATTTTTCGATCTCGCGTCATACGTGTCTTGGCTAGCTCAGTGGTTAGCGTATCTGATTGACAATGTTTTATCTATATTTTTATGTCATATTGCTGAAATGATGATATTTAAAAATAAAACCGTCTTAAGCCTATAGTAATATGGCTGCCATTGGTTACCACTAGACAAAGTAAACAAACAGCACGGGCTTTTTGTCACGTGATTGAAAATGCTCTATTACAATGTCTCAACAGCTATGGGGAGAAAGAGTCTTGAAGTCTGCTGCTATTATCATGCCATTGTCTGTGATGGTCTCTACCTTCGGGTCTCTAAATGCCGGTGCCTTCTCTGGGGGCAGGTAAGTGAACATTGCATTTTTTCCAGCCAGAATTATTTCTTTTCGATCTTCTGTAATCTATCTATATTATATATATAGGCTAAAGCTCTGTGTGTGTGTTTGTTTAACCAATCAAACTGGCTTATTCAAATACATGTGGCCTTAATGCCTCATATTTCACCTTTGCAATTTGACTTAGCACATGTGTCCCGCTAGCTTAGTGGATAACGTATCGGCAGAGCCTTTACAAGCTTATGCAGCGCCCAGCGCAAAAGTTTCAGCTCCTATAGTTGCTATATTTAGACTACATTTGCCGCCTCTGGAAGTGTCGCCCCTGGGCATATGCCCCCCTCTGCCCTCCCCTATGTGAGGGCACTGCGTATCGGACTGCCATGCGGACGACCTTAACAAAAAATTACTTTCCTAAATGTCTTCAGTAAAAAAAAATATTTATTTTTAAATTATTAGATTTAGACCTATAACTTTCTGTTCATTGTAGTTTTTAAAAAAAAATTGAAGCTTCTGCGGGCCTGTTTTATTTCGCCCTAGGCAACGGAGGGGAATTTAGCTTGTATTAGCCTATTCTATGTGGCAGATAAATTTAGGCCTACTTTTAATTCGCTCTGTTCAAACACCTTTAGATTAGGAGACTATTCCGTAGACTAGTTATGGCTTAAGAAGTTGTCTTCTAAATAACAATTGTATTGATAAGTTATTCAAATCAGTGTCTCTATTCGTGTTTTGTGTATCTACTTTATAACGGACATTTCTCTGTTATTAAGTTTATGTTTTAGTAGCTTACGTAGCTTGGGTGCTTAAACAGAAAATTTGAATTAACCCTTGACCTTAACGATCACCGATCTATAAAAAGAAAGGATTGGGCCTAGATACTATAGTCTTCATGCTAAAAATAGCTTTCAAATATCTTTCACTTATCTATAAAATTATATTTCCTATACACTGACCTACACAAGAAAGAATTACTAACAGATAACAGAGTTTCACTTTATTTAGTCCAGCCCTTCAGTGAAGATTTGTTCTAATTATAGGTTGTTTATTCCTATAACTCGTTTATATGGATATGTGAACTGTGTCAATAGTCTAGTAAATTATAGCCTAAATTTATTGTGGAGGTTTTGTCCATTTTTTTTATACATGAGTGATATCAAGATGCGATTTCTTCAAAAAGAATTTTTTTTTTTAATGATATAATAAATAGATGCACTGGCGGAATTAACGATGTATACCGTAGGTCAGTAGGTTCGGATGGTCCTGCGGTTAGTTCACCGGACTGTCAGCCGACACGTCGCTGGTTCTATCCCTGCCACTGACCTATCCCTGTCGCCCTGCAGTAGTTTTGGGCCTGGTGGACGCAACAATTTTCTAGAGCGGCTAGAAGCATGGTGGTTGAGCGTTAGCGCGTTTGACTGGCGATCCAAAGGTTCTGGGTTCGAATCCTGGTGAAGCCATGATTTTGTTTCCAGGAACTTCTGGGCCCCCCCTGAGTCTACCCAGCTGGCAGCTGGACATTGTGGTGGCCACACATCCCTTCGTATGTCGTGGCCACAGAAACTGGTGAACGCTGCTTCACCAGCCCTATGATCAGTTTGGTCCAAAGGGTACTTTACTTAGATGCACTCTAAAAATAATCATTATTATTATTATATCTAACATGTCACTGAATCATGTTTACAGAACACATTGTATGCTTGGTTTTTACATGTGCAACTTGCAGGATTACGTTTGTTGCAGCCAGGGATGGAAACCTACCCGAAGTTTTTAGTTTCATCCACACCAAGCAATTGACTCCAGTAATTTCAATGGTGTTTACAGTAAGTTCCATTCACACATTTCAAACTCACCGGGCTTCAACAGCAATAAAAGTGACAACAAAAAATGTAATGATCTTACAACATTTAAATAACTGCACTTACTTTTATCTTATCTTACGTGTTACAGGCGCTCCTTCTATAAAGAGTTTTAAGGTCTTAACTAACAACACCAACGGACGAGACCAAAGGGCTCTTGTGTCCAGGGCGTAACGTTTAGGGTTGAGCTCAGCGAAGGCACTCCAAAGCTCTTTCCGGGCACCACCCACCCCACGACACGCCACAGACGTGACGTGTCGTGTAACAAGGTTTCCGCAGCACAGTGATTGTTTATTGCGGTTCCCCTAGGATCATTATCGTGTTGGCTCGCCCTTATACCTGCAACAGACCTGCCTACTCTAGTACTCTCCCGCATTGTGCGGGAGTTCTACGCATTTGAACCCTGTTTTCCGCTTTTATGCACAATTTTAAAACTCTTCCGCTTTTTTGTTCGAAGTTTCGGTCGTTTCAGTTTTCCGACTTATGGCGAAATTCCGAAAATCCATTTTTAACTTGATTTTCCGACGCGTTTTCTGAAAATTTTCAGCCGAGAGAGTTTTTTTTCCGACACTTGCGAAAAATGCGAATCTGATTCTGTCTGAAATCGGAAGTCGGAACTAAAATATATTTTTATGGACATGCGCAGTATAGATACTTCCTTTTAATTTACCCCAAAAATGGCTGTACTTTCACTTTCACGTTCTGTGCCGACCGAAAATTTCGGCCAATAAAAACTACAATAAAATATTGACTTCCAATCCAATACCTTAGAATAAATATAGCCACTTCTTTTACTAATAAATAAACTTTCCGTTTTTCGCTCCCCTGTGCTTTTTTTTAAATTAATTTGAATTTATTTTTACAGCGATGGTTGTCGAACTAATTTGTAGGCCTATATACTATATATATATTTTTTTTATTGAAATGAAAGAAGCCATAGCTAAACCATCTGACTTACGTAATAAATCAGTTAGAATACTTTTAAGACATGATATATGATTCAGAAGATGATTTTGCAACTTCACATGCAAGAACATTAGTTTAGCCTAAGTTTAGGTTTTTAGTCGGAAAGCTGAAGTCCGAAGCTTTGCCCACTTTAGGCTTAGGCCTAGAACTAGTCTGGTACCGGTACTACTACTAGACTAGCAGGATTGGCTCCTAATACGATATCTTAGTCGGGATAATTTTTTTTCAAAAGCCCTAAAAACTGAAATTTCAATGTTAACATAATAATAGTATTAGTATAGTAGGGTGTACATTTTCTATACGATACTGTAAATAAAATGGCTATTATTATTTTCCCTATTTTTTTTTATTTTTTTTTTGTTAGGGCCTTATAAAAAAAAATTTCTGTCATATGTGCGGTGTGTGCAGTGGCGTAGCCAGGTTTTGACGCTAGGGGGACCAAAATTTTAGGAAAAAAGCCCCACTTTTTGCAATTTTTCCAGATTAATTTTAAGAATTGATAATTAGAACGTAGCAAGTGTTATAAAAAATACCCTGTGCCTCAAGATACACACACTGTATAATAGTGCAGTATTTTTTTTAAACATCCACGATTTTTACTAGCAACTATTAGTGATGGGAATTTCTGCAAAATTGATTGCATCTACTGCTCATTTTCGGGATGAACATCTAGTGTCGAAAAGTATTTATAGAATCAATGCGAATGCTTCTATAGGACTGCATTCTTCTTCTTTTCATTTTGAAAGACGAGATAAATCGCCAATATAGAAGTTTTTAAAGAGATTTTAAAAAAATAAGAGTTTCAACATTTTTATTTACTGTATCTATGTGTCAATTACATAACACTGTCTCTATGAAACGTAATAGGAATGCGTTATTCTTTTCTATTTTTTTTTCTCTCAGCTATTAAAACACCACGCCCGAAGGTTATATACTTAACAAACGGAATTTCTTTAAAAAAAAGCTATTTGTCTTCTTTTCTTCTTTCTTTAAAATTCTGTAGGTATCTTTTTTATGCGAAGTTATTGTAACCATGTTTTCGATCACTACAAGTATACGGCCGAGAAGGAGTAGCCAGTGCGCTTTAAGTTACATTATTACTTTTTGGTGAGTACACCAGGCTTGAACCCCACCTTTTTTAGAATGCGAGCAAGCGTACTCTTTTGGGGCTCGGCGAACTAAGTCTGCTGTGTCCACGCACCACTGATACATCACCGTAAAAGTTAGGCACAAACGGTTGGCCGTTCCTGTCCACTCTAAGTTCCTGCTTATGACCTGGTATCCACTAGAGCAGAGGTCGGCAACCTATGGGACGCACGCAAAGCGATTTTCAATGGAACGCGAGAAACCTCCAAGAGGTGTTTTATTATTGATGAAAACAAAAACAACTATATTTTTCAGTAATATTTATATTGAGTGAAATCAATTTCACAACATTTAACTATATGTACTTCCCTTTACAAAGGCATATATTAAGATAGATAGTTGGGCTTTTTCTGAAGCACATCGAAGCACTCAAAGCGGAGTTTCAAGACTTTCAAATTGATTTTTTCACACCTAATCAAGCATAACTGGCTTAATCTTACTACGACCTTCTTAGATGTAGATACTTTTTTTTATTAACTGTAGGGATAATGGCGATTTTAAAACGTAGCCAGTTGACTTTTAAACCTTTAGTGAAATGGGCATCGAAATGTGCCAAATTGTTTAAGAGATAAACTCCTTAAGGTTGAATGGACTAATAATTAATGCAGGAAATGTTTACTTACAATTGTTTAACGTAAATTAATTAATAATTAAATTATGTAATGAATACCACAACCTTAGTTTATGTAAAGAAATAATAATTAGTCAGTAATATTTGTTATATTACAAAACATAAAACTTGTTTGGCATCACTATAAAATTTAGAACCTTTATTTTTTATTAAAGGGAAATAATTAGCTACTTTTATTGCCGCTTATATTTCTAATATTATGTTTTTTAATTTTTATTTTATAAAAAAGCTAGATTTTACAACTTATAACTTCCTTATGGGTCCAGTGGGGGGGGGGGGGTAGGCAGGTCTGCTGCAATGTCACCCGGTAACACAAATCCTATACTATAGGCACAGACATCCAGGCACTGGGTGGTTCTGAGACGGTGTTGCAGCGTCCATTGCTTCCTCCCCACCGAGACCCCATGGCCTCTCAGCAGTGCAGTTGGTGACGGACCCGCAGCGGGAGCTGTCACCTATGCGTTTGCCCGCCGGTGTAATCTTAATGGGATTGTATCGGCGGTTTACACAATTCGCCAGCTTTGAGGCCAATGGGTACAGAAGTGCTTTCTATAAAGAAGATTATTGCTCCATACGTTCTTCCGAGTCTACATTTGCATTTTTACTAGATACGTGATGTTAAGTTACTGGTTTTCCTGGCTTATTCATGCAACCCATTCTATGCCTGGATGCTACTCAGTAAGAAAAAAGTATCTGCATTAATTATGTCTATTTTTTATTTGAGAAGCGTTGATTGTCATTTTGTAATACAAACACTATATCTAAAGAAAATAGATATAAAATTGTTGCATTTTTCTCAAAGACCATTTGTTTATATTCTCCTATATTATATTATCAATATTAGATTCATTACAGAATTTTACTATCCTATTATAAGTCCTTAAAATGGCTACCTATCTCTTTGTTTATTTATCTGTGAAAGTACAGCCTAAACAACTAAATCGTATTATCATTTTGCAATCCTTGTAAAATTTCCCTACTCCAGTCATTCAGCCAATAATCACAACCTCAAAATAAAAACAACCATGAACACAAGTACAGTCAAATCAACAATAACATAGGGCTATTATGTCACGAAGTTTGGTCAGCACATTACAATATAACAATCAATTGTGTATCACTAAGTTTGAAAAGCATTAGTCTCACAACAAAGTTCAGACTTTACAGAGCCCTTGTCAAAACCATTGTACTATATGGTTGTGAGACATGGACGCTGCTATCAGCAACTGAAAATAAGTGCAGGCATTCGAAAATAAATGCATGAGAAAAATACTTCGAATCTTCTATGTAGAACACAGGAGTAGTGCGTAGTGTGGGACAGAATATCCTCCATTGCAGTCTTTCAAGAAAACATTATGACAACAATCAAACGGACATGGTTCGGTCGTGTTGCGGTATGCTAACCTGCCCAAAACAATCCCCCAAGGCACGGTAGAAGGTGGACGTCGGAGAGGCCAAAACCGGAGATGCTGGTTCGACAACATAAAATATTGGACAGGGCTGCGGTTGACTCAACTATTGACAACCGCTCAAGTTAGGCAAAAGTGAAGAAAATCGACTGTTGGGGTGTCCATTCGCTCCCCCCCCCCCCCTTCCAACAACCACAACGGTCAAGGGATTGATGATGAAAGATGATGAAGTTTCAAGTCAGTTTATAATTACACAGTCATATAAACACTCACAGTAACAGTATATAAATTGATGTTAACTGTGTGTATGAATTTGTCTCTAAAGCCTATACATTTTCTTAATCACATTGTTACATCTACAATATATACATATATAGAGAGACTATTTAAATGCCTATTCCCACAATTCCATTGTTATTACCATTATACCGCAACTCATATTTTCGCTATTGTCAGTTATTGGCATTTAAACTCCAAATCCACAGCAACTGTTGGGCATACTATTCGTGATGCTAAGTGACATTGCCAGCCTCATCAATTTCTTCAGCTTCGTGGCCTGGCTCTTCTACGGACTCACTATGGCAGCGGTCCTCGTCTTCAGATGGAAAAGGCCGAATGACAAACGCCCTTTCCGGGTGAGTCCTTTTAATAAAGTACGGTCTAAAACATGGGTCTCGGAAACCGACGGCACGCGTGCCAAACCTGGCACGCAAAGTGATTTTTCAATGGCACGCGGAAGATCCATAAAAAGGCAATGCAATTGTCTTTCACATGACATCGACTATTGATGCAGTTTGACAACTAGACTGTTGACGCGCTGAAATGAATTAGAAATATTTCTTTGGCACACTATTACCAAAAGGTTGTCCGAGGTGGTCTAAAACAGTGGTCTCTGACTCCTGATGGCTCGCAGACCACTTCGGATACCAAGTATGATTGTTGTACTTTTTAATAATAGAGCAAAGTTTTCTATACTTCTACAAGTAGAGCGGAAATACCAAAATAAAATTATATGCATGGTTTTAATGAGACAAAGGTCTAATAAATTTCATTGCTTAAAACACTATTTTACAGGTGCATTAAACAGTGACATTTAATTTTACAAAAACTAATATATAATATATAGCTAGCTAGAAAAAAAACTCAGTTGTTTTTAAAGAGCTGTGAAATTGTTTGCTTATCTTAAATCTGAGATATGTGAAGAAATGTTTCTTATTTCAAAAAGCTTTCTTGGGCTGCAAAAAATGATCTAACGGTTGTGTCCCTCGTGCTGTAATCTAGAAACACATGTTCATATTATGGTCTATTGGGTATTCTTCTTCTTCTACTAACCAGTCTGTAGGGAAGCTTGCTTTCTTGCAACCAATACCAGACAAACATATTTACATGTCTTATTAAGTTGTTCTGTATTGCTGTATAGTGTGTTGCTAATGGTAGGTTGTGGTGTGTGCCTGAGGTAGGTTACGGTAGCTTAAGACATTCAAGTAGGAAGTGGTCTACAGTTTCTTGTGAGTGGAGGCAGTGTCTGCAGTTGGGTGCATATGTTGGGTTTATTCTATTTAGGTGTGAGTTGAGTGCCATATGTCTTGTTGTCAACTGGAATATGGTGCATTTCTCGTTGCGGGGGAGGAACTTTATGTTTTCTTGTTTGTTGGGCTTGTTAATTTCTCTATACATTTTTCTTCCAGTTTTTCCCTGAGCCCATTCCTCCTTAAAGTTGTTTTTCCGAATGTTGCATAGGCCATAGGCTACTGTGTTGTAGATGACAGGTCTTTCATATTAGTCTATTGGGTATAGAATTATATAATTCGAATTCTCTTTTGAAATAGGGTTTCGAGAATTAGAGTTCACTGAAAGAATCTATAAGGGGATTGTTTGGCCGTCACACTATTTTGCTATCCTTAGATACTCTAAGACGGCACATTATTACAACATAACATCATTCAAAAAAACTAAATCATGAACAATAATCACCTGAAATATGTTCAACACTGACCTACTTCTCGACCAAAAATGACCTTATGTTTTCTTACAAAAAATGACCCATTTGAAGAACATTCACGACCTACTTCACGACTAACAATGACCGAGATGTTTACCAACAATGGCATACTTAATAGATTATGATACCTACTTATTTTAGACCAACAACGACCTACTTCATCTACTTTTTGACCGATGGCGACATAATTTGTGACAAATCGCGACCTATTTTTTGTTCAATACTAATAATAACCTACTTCATGAACAGGTGCCACTATTTATTCCTGTTGTCATGGTGATCATCTCAATCTACTTGGTCATTGCTCCCATAGTTCAAGACCCAAGGATAGAATTTCTGTACGCGGCCATCTTTATAGTAGGAGGAACAGTTTTTTATGTTCCGTTTGTTCATTTTAAGCTGCAGATTCCGGGCTTTGGTAAGTAGTTTGTGTGGAGAACAGTATGTAAGCTTATGTATTGTCATTCATGGGAAGCCGGCTGGTCCTGCGGTTAGTTCACCGGACTATCAACCGACACGTCGCGGGTTCTATCACTACCTCCGACCGATCCCTGCTGCCCTGCAGGAGTTTGGGCCTAGTGGGCGTAATAGTCTTCTATCTATGGAGGTAAATTGCCTAAAAACAGTTTTTTCGCTCTTTACCCTTGGTATCGATATCCTCAAAGTGCCGATCGAGCTGAACATTGATGGCCGCGCTCTGGCATGCGACCAGAAGCCGGTCTACCTCGGAGTGACACTGGACCGGAAGCTAACGATGTATGACCATGTGAGGTTAGTCCAAGAGAAAGCTTCTTCGAAGCTGAACATTGTCAAGAGACTGGCCAGTACTGGCTGGGGTGCAAAGGCGAGTGTGTTGAGAAATCTCTACGGAGCGGTAAGATCTCAAATGGATTATTGCCTCCCGGTACAAATCTATGCGTCTGATACTGCGTTGAAGACGTTGGACTCTGTACAAAATCAAGCCCTCAGACTAATATATGGAAAGTTCCAAACCGCCCCGACATCGGCTGTGGAAATCATGGCAAACGTGCCGCCTCTGAATGGGAGAAGGAAAATGGCCGTTATTACTGCATACGAGCGGTATAAACGGTTGGAGGAAAGTTCGCCTCTCAGGAAGGTCGTCGATTCTTGGCAGAGCAGAAAACGGATCTCAATGCAGTCCTTCATGCACCACGCATTGAAGCTCAGCGCAGAGATTGGACTCTCGGTCGACCGCACTGATTGAAGCAGTCGGACACGGCGCTTGCCTGACTGAGAGGCGCGCAGCTGCTCTATGGACGGTACGGGCATATTCGGGATCCGTTGAGGCGTACACTGATGGGAGCGCGATCGGTGGGGCCGAAGTGCGTTCTGGGTATGGTGCTCTTGTGTCGTACCCGAAGGCAGTAGAAAAGCGGGTTGAGCTAATTGGGCCTTGCGGGAAAATCTGCATCTTTGATGCAGAGATGGAAGCCATCAGAATTGCCGTAGGGGCAATTGGGAAAACGTTTGAGGAAACCCCAGCTGCTCGTGCTGATGTGGTAATCTTCAGTGATGCGCTTTCAGACTCCAAGCCATCGACGGCTTTGGGTCATGGTCCGATCTGCTTGTCCGACTATTGGCTGCTGTTATTTTATAGTGTATAACATCATAGTTTAAAACACCCTTTACTAATCTTTCCCATCCCTCGACATAAATATTTTATTGTCGGGACACGACTGTTTTATTTTCTTCGTTGACTTACATTAAGTTAGGCTATCAACGCTTCATTCATTAAACCAGTCCAGACCGGTAAAATCCTAGACATCGTCTGCTTTAGATACTTCAATATCGCCCGCGAAAGTTATTTATATTTTTTCTAGAGTCAAGCTGTCTGCTTAAATGCAAACTTCTGATTGGTCGTCTGCAAGGGTAACGTCTGACGTCATATTTAGTTTTTTATTCATTGTTCCTATAGCGCCTCTTGCTTTTTCTTAGCGCCACCTGCTTTTTGGGAGGTAAAAGGGTATAAATAGGGCAAACTGCCGGCTGACGGGTCCTTTTTGCTTTTGCTTTTGCTAGCCAAGCTTTCGACAGGACAGACATATTGTTTGTATGGACTGATCATGATACCTTTATTGTCCATATTTGCATTTTGCAACTAATACAGCTCATTCAAGGTTAAATAAAAGTTTCTGCATTTAAATAACAAGTCAAGGAGTTTGTTTTGAAATAAGAATTACTGTTGAGATCATTTGGATAATGCCAGGCTAAATTAACCAACTTGAGGAATTGCTGCAGACTATTTATCACGCTTAGAACAACGTGGATTCTCGCTGGCCTTAATTAATCATACTCTAGACAACCGCCAAAAAGGATTGAAGTGAGAGCTGCAATCTAACAGCTGCTATTTCCGATCTGATCCTCAGGTACGAGGTGAAGGTCATTTTGCAGTGGATTCCAGGTCATGCAAGAGTCCCTGGCAATGAGATAGTGGATGCCTTGGCCAAGAAGGGATCCCTGGTACCCACTCAAGAGGGTCCGTCCACCTTTGAGAGTGCCCGCAGTGGGAGACAAGACAATGGTTTAAGAACTGGGACGAGTCTGACAAGGGTCGAGGTGTGTGGCAGCAACTAAAACGGCCAAATCGAGCTGATCCGTGGTGGAAGCTCCGCAGGAGAGAACGGGCTACGATAGCCCAGTTCCGTACAGGGCACTGTCCTATTGGCGCCTATTTCAGACGATTTAGGCCCAATTTCGATTCGCGGTGCCGACACTTCTTTGAAGCAGAAGAGACGGTCGAGCATGTGCTTTTAGACAGCCCTGCCTTGCAGGAGGAAAGAGTAGATAGGAATGGTCAACAGTTTGAACCTTCCCTATATGGTGACCTGGCTGTGCTACGTAGTACAAGTGTGTTTGTCCTCCGAATCCTAAGAGATTAGTCTTGATTCGATCACTCCGGTGAAGTGAGGTTTAAAGTCTATCTAGAAAGAAAGTCTGTAAAAAAAACATAAATAAATCATTCAGATCACACTTGTGTAGATCTAGTTCAGTAGTAGTTGTCCAGAAGTCGAGTCGGTGGATCGCAGGCCAATATAGTTAAGCAAAGTTAATATATATGCTTACTGGCTTAGTTCGTTTGATTCCTCGTGTATCATAGTCTCATAGAGCAACAGCTCTCCAGCGCACTCGATTCTGGGCAGCCTTCTCAAGTTCACCTAGAAGGTAACTCCCTGGATCGAGCTTAATTAACTAGATTTTTTTTGGCTGCTTTGGTTTCTGTAGCGTATAATTTTCTACAGTATGAGGGTGCTAACCTCAGCATATGAGGTGACGGCTGTTGTCTTTCGTCCGCCCCTGGTATTTTATTTCCCCCGGTACCCCCCATATGTATGGCGAGTGTTCCCCGATCCGTCACCTGGGGAGGCGCCCGATGGAAGGACAACCACTCCACACGGGAAAAAAGTAATATATATATATGTTATAAATATTATATGAACAAAAAATCTTTATTTTGTATTGTACTAAATAAGAATATTACATTTTATTACTTTTTTTTATTTTCAGATTATTTGACAACATTTTTGCAGTTGATATTTGAAGTAGTTCCTCCAAGCAAATATGAGGATTAAAAGTTTTCTGTCTCCCTCTATACGCATGTATATTGCATATAGATGTACATAGAGTGTTTATTATAATAACATAATATGATGTTGTGATGACTAATGTTGAAGCTGAGTGCTGGGCATAATAAAATAATGTAAACAACGAACAACGTAGAGAGAAAAAAGCATTTCAGGGCAATGTTCTTTGTTTATTAGAAATATTGTTGGGATTAATATGATGATTAATATGATGATTAATATGATGATTAATATGATGAATATTTTGATGATTATTATGCTTGTTAATATGATATTTAATATGAGGATTAAATGAGGATTAATATGATGATCAAATTGATGATTAATATGATGATTAATACGATGAATATGATGATTAATATGAGGATTAATATAATGATTAATACGATGATTAATATGGTGATTAATATGATGAATAATATGATAACTAATATGATGATCAATTTGATGATTATTATGAGATTAATATGATGCTTAATATGATGCTTAAAATGAGGATTACTATTTGGATTATTAAGATGATTAATATGATGATCAATATAATGATTAATATAATTATTAATATGAGGATTAATATGATGATTAATATAAAATTGAGTGTTTAGTGAATGAAGTTAATATGATCTAGATTAATTGACCGCCACGTACAGGTAGCCTATAAACCAACAACTGATCTAGACACTATCTCATCAACTAAAGAAAACATTAAACACTTGGAAAAAATTCAAAAAAGAGTTGCAAGGTTCATTACTGGCGAATATTCACAACTGGCAAGAGTAACACCAATAGTTAAATCATTAAACCTAGAAACTCAAGAGGACAGAAGGACAAAGAGTAAAGTAGTATTAATATATATACGGCATTAAACTCTAATTTAGAAATACAACACAATAACAGCCTGTTGCAATGCTCAGATAAACATGAGGACAAAAATGCTTTATGTCTTATGTGAGAACAAAGGCATATAAGTACTATTTCTTCCCGAGTGACATCGGGGCATAGAATGGGTTGCCAGGACAAACCAGGAAAACCAGTAACTTAACATAATTTAAAACACTTAAAATGCACGACTAGACTCAGACAACCGATGAGCGTAGGACGCAATAATCTTCTTTAAAGGAGGAGCGTCTGTAATAAATAGGATTAGAATCATGTGCCACTGAAAAACAAAATATTTTTTTTAAAGTATTCGTCTATCAATTTGTTAGTCTTCAGAACCAGAAGTATAAATTGACCTAGTTAATGTTGTTAATAGCTTGAAATGAATCACTGACCTACGTATTATCTCATGCAAGTCAAATAAAATTCTGCATTAATTTATTTTTTAACTTCTTGTCGTTTTTAAATGCCATTTTGTGTAATATGCTTACATTTTGATAGGTTTTATATGTGTGTCTGTTGTGTGTGCGTGTTTGTGTGTGAGCTCGTGCTCAATAGGAATCTTACCATAGTAGGTCTATAATGTAATAAATAAAACAATTTTAAAGGAAAAACATTTTCCGATTCTTAACTAGGTATTTCAAACAAATATTATCTGGGTTTTAATATAAAAAATACATAGATCTAAGTTGGAAAAACTAATAGAATCAGGATGGACACAATTAATTGCTCTAAGCTTATAAGCTTATAAAGTTTGGAGATTTTAAATGACTTTCTTAGGCTTTTTAAAAATAACGCTACGTTGTCTTTTATTTTTTTTAAATGTGGATTATCCCTGGCTGAAATCGAACACCCGCAGTCTCCCGCATGCGTCTAAAACATAATTATTAGATTTCCGTGGGGAATAGAAGTTCATAGCACCAAGGTCACCCGCATGGCTATTCGGGGCGCTTAACCACTCAGCTAAGAAAGACACAAGGGGAACGCGATATCGCAAAAGTAAAAATGAACCAATGTGAATCGGAATCCAGACACACAGTCTACTTTATATATAATTACATAAATGAAAGATAAGAAATGAGAGAGAGAGAAGGGGGGAGGGAGGGTGGGAGAGAAAGAGATAGAAAAGTTGTCACTGTGCCTAAGGTAGATCTCTGTGAAATTTACAAATAAAGTGTTAATAATATAATTGGAGTGCTTCAAGTAACTTCAACTTAAAAGTACTCATCTGACAGAATTGATCCATAGGGCCATTGAAGCAACGTTCACCAGTTTATGTGGCCATGGCATAATAGGGGATTGTGTGGCCAGTACAATGCCCAGCCGCCTTTACTTTACCCCAACTAATGCCACGTACCCATCAGTGATGGGTAGACTCATGGACACCCTCAAGTTCCGGGAAACACTTTTAGCCTTCACCTGGATTCGAACCCAGGACCTTCGTTGCCTCAACCGAACGTGCTGCCTGCTCGGCCACCCTTTCCCCCCCCCCCCATAGGGCCTATATATTATGTCGTTTCTAGGGATGTTAAAACCGGTTTTTATTCAAAACCGGTTTTCGTTTCTACAAAACCGGTTTAAAACCGGATTTCGGTTTGTATTTTACCTCCCACCACCACTACGCACTGTCACAAGTCACAGACCGGAAAAGCCAAAAGAAACAAAATATCTAAGACTAAATAGTGTCAGCAAGCCTTTCAAGAATTGTTTTGTGCGAATCCAACATTATTTATTTCCATCAGAACCAAAAAACAAAAGGGTGTGCTATTTGAAGTAATGATTACTTTCCAACCAAGAAACCGAAATCTGGTTTTCGTTTAATATCCTTGTTAGTTTCGCTCATCAAGTTAGTGTCAACAAAAGTAGCAACAAGGAGGATAGTAGTGTTGATCCCATCGTTGACCAATTGATGTTGTTATTGTTGTATTACAGATTGATACTTGACGTGAATTAGACCAATATTAATAAATACATTATGGGGCACCAGGTGCTTTACTTACTTACCAGAATATACATCTTCTGTATGTCATCTATTAACTAGAGAAAACATTTTTTTTTAATTTAGAACAAATTCAGAAAAGAGCTGCAAGGTTCATTACTAAACGAATATTCACAACTGACAAGAGTAGGCCTAACTCTAACACCAATAGTTAAATCATTAAACCTAGAAACACTAGAGCAGGGGTCGAGCAGGGGTTGATAATCGTGTGCCAAAGTACGATTTCTAATCCATTCAGCGTGCCAACAGCCTAAAAGTCATCCTCCTCTAGCACTAAATTCCTTGTAGAAGATACTTAAATTGCCATTTGGGAGGTCTTCTGCGTGCCATTGAAAATTGCTCTGCTTGGCACGCTTGTCATAGGTTTCCGACCCCTGCACTAGAGGACGGAAGAGAACAGACTAAAGTAATAGTAATACATAAGGCATTGAATTATAACTTAGAAAAGCAACTCAAAAACAATCTGTTACAATGCTCAGATAAACATGACGACAAAAACATTTTTCCTATCCCTTATGCGAGAGCAAATGCATAATATTGACAAGTCTTAATTAGGTGTGACCTTTTGAACTGGAATGATCGTGAACTTCCGGTGAAATTTACCGCCATTTTCGTAAACAAAAACCATGCTTTTGGTGCTGTTTGACAATTGATTTCAACATCGACAGCCAGTTCTGGTTTTTTAGAAATATACAACGGTTACAAGACTAGTTATGAGGAATCCGTTTTTAACATCAAAAGTGAGTAGATGATAATTAATACTCAAAGTGTTAGTCGCGTTAGGCTAAATGTAGCTTTTGTTTATAAAATAAGTTAGTCAAGAGTTGCGTCCTTGGTAATTAAAAAAACACAATGCGGAGATTCATTAAAAAAAAAACACGGAAATATTTTTTTTGCATCAAGCAATTAGTTTGGGATTATAAATAGGTGATTTTTCAAATCTGACATTCACAATCCATAGTTTTCTTTTGGCGCCATTTTTTGGAAAATGAAATAAAATTTAATTCTCTACATATTTTTGTACAACCAGTAACGTAGCACACAGACATGTTTCGAAGGAAATAATCGAATAAAACCGGAAATGTTATTCTTTTTTACCTTTTATGCATGCATAATCGTTAAGACTTGTCAATACCGAGTGACATACGGGCATGGAAAAGGTTGCCTGAACAAACCAGGAAAACCAGTAGGCTAACTTAACATATTATCATTTAAAACACCAATAAAAATGCAAGACTAGACTAGACTCAAACGTAGATAAACGTAGGACGCAATAATCTTCTTTATAGCGCGTCTGTAATACAGAAAATCATAAGATATGCCTGGGATTGGAGGGCGAATGTTCATCTTTAGAGCTTGATCAGAAAATTGAATATAGATTTAGAAACTAATATTCGTATAATTTGGAAAACTTTGCCTATCTTGAGCGGTTGTCAATTGTTGAATCAACTGCAGCCCTATCCAATATTTTATGTTGTCGAACCAGCATCTCCGCTGACGACCTCTCCGACGTCCACCTTCTACAGTGCCTTTGAGGATTGTTTTTGGCAGGTTATTATGCCGCAACGCATGACCAAACCATGTCAGTTTGCGCCGCTTGATTGTTGTCATAATGTTTTCTTGAGGGCCTGCAATCAATGTCGTTGCTAGGGATTTGGGGGCCCAGGGGGGCTTGGCCTCTTTAAAATTAGGGGTCCCTGCATTTTGACATTCGACATTATGACATGAGAAAAAAAATCGAACACTCCTTTGGGAGCCCCCCTGAAGTAGGGGCCCGGGGGGACTTTCGAATTTGGACTCCCCTCCCCTAGCTACGCCACTGCCTGCAATTGAGGATATTCTGTCCCAGACATATTCATTAGACCTGTTCTACTAAGGAGATTCGAAGTATTTTTCTCATGCATTTTTATTCGAATGCCTGCAACTAATTTCCAGGTCTCCCATTCATACAGAACAATGACATAATAATAATATAAACTATTATAAACAGTCAAAAGATGATGTAGAATACAAAATGTGTGTCCTAGGGGAGGTAACTCAATAATTTATGTATGAAAAAAAATTAAACGACGCATAGACTAGTTGTTTTTCTTTGTTTTGCTTATCTTTTCTTTTTATATTAGCCTGCAGACGTTCCTCTTATTGCTCTATGACTTTCTTAATTAATAAATAGCCGAAATTTCGGGATAGCAAATTTAAGTCATAATTTAGGTGCTCGGGCCATCCTCCCCTTCCCCACCCTGCGGATTCCGTCGCTTTCCAAACATTAAGATTTTTACTAATTTTAAAACCATAATGCTAAGGCGGCAAATTCTTCCTCTACTGTCCATCGGGCTGTTTTTGCTATCTTGCAGTCAGTGCCAGACAAACTTATAATATTTTATTAAAGTTGGGCAAGAAATATAGCCTAAACAGGAAATGTAGTGAGCAGCCATCTCAGAATCTATTCTATGAGTAGGTCGTTATATAGACTTGTCACTTTTGACGAAAGTCATTACGTCTTGACTTTTTTATGGTTGTTTCATATATAGGCCTATCTTATAAGTTTTCAGACGTTCCTTTTAGATAGAAGATTATTACGTCCACTAGGCCCAAAACTCCCGCAGGGCTAGAACCCAGGCTTTCTTGGTTGACAGTCCGGTGAGCTAATCATAGGACCAGTCACGAATCTTACAGATCTAACATATTATGAAAGAGGAGAGGAATAACAGATAATTTGATTTAGATTTTAGAGCCTTAGTTGATTATAAATCGTAATTTAGGGCCTAATAATATTTTAATGTTTTCATCAACTTTACATTTTAAATTGTAGGCCTATATGCTAGTTATTTTATTTGTTCATGGCCAAGGTAGCCTAGGCCTACATGATCTTATCTTATACATTACAGACGCTCCTTCTATAAAGAAGATTATTGCGTCCTACGCTCATCCGTGGTCCGAGTCTAGTCTTGCATTTTTATTAATGTTTTAAATGATGTTAGGTTATTGGTTTTCCTGGTTTGTTCAGGCAACCCATTCCATGCCCGAATGCCACTCGGGAAGAAAGAGTAGCCTACTTATATGCATTTGTTCTCGCATAAGGGACAAGGAAGGTGTTTTTGTCTCTATGTTTATCTGAGCTTTATTGATACGCTATTATAATCAATCCTTGTTATGTTTTCTTTCAAAGTTATAGAATTATTTCTACAGCAATAACATATTTGAAAGTTATCTTCTTTATAGATCTAGAATCTAGAAGGAGCGTCTGTAATAATATACAAGATATTGGACTACACTACAGTATTACAGTTATATCCTATGTTTCGTTTCGCTGTTGATAGCATAAAAATAGACTGGCATTAATTATAGTTTTTTATAATTTTAACGATGGCGACGCACGAACGGAGAAGGTCTGATAATGCAGGTTGGCCAAACTACAAAATGAACAGAGCTGTCCATGGTTCCTTAACCCTTGACAGAACAATTAACTTGTACGTTTTTACAAAAAAGTTTTATTTGTATAATAATCTGACTACGTTAAACGTATTGACGCATTGTTTTGTTTTGCAATTATTTATTTATTTTTCGATTTCTTGATTTTCAAATTGATCGCGAGTCATGCCAATATTTGGTTCTATTTAATTATTTAACTATTTTGATTGTTTTAAAATTAAGAAATGAACAATGTGAGCTTAAAGGAAAAACACATTTAGGAAATAATTAGTATTATGTAACAACATTAAATACAATTTATGGGTATTAAACTTCCAAGACTAGAAAAGAAGGCCATAATCAGCTTTTAAAATCAAATGAACAGCAGTGACAGCAGGCCTAGTCAATTACAGACTGGCTACCGGTGCCTGCATCAGTGAACTCTGAACAGTGATAGTTTCTCCCACTTTCTTCAGAACATTTTAAAACAATTTTTATAGATTTAAAAAACAAACAGACAAAGCAACTTAAATGACAAGTTATCTTGGAACCCTCATATTGATGAAGTAATTAAAAAATCAAACAAAACATTAGGATGATTCATAAAAAGGAACTTTTACTTTTACAAATGTAATAAGAATAGGCTATAAAACTAAAATGCTATCTCACATTAGTTAGACCTATACTAGAATATGCAGCACCTGTATGGGACCCATCAACTAAAGAAAACATAAACAAATTACTAAATTAGAACAAATCCAAAAAAGAGCTGCAAGGTTCATAACCAGTGAATATTCCCAATTAACAAGAGTCCGAAAGAGTAACACCATTAGTCAAATCACTAAACTAAAAACACTAGAGGACAGAAGGGCAAAGCGTAAAGTAGTAATAATACATAAGGCATTAAACTCTAATTTAGAAATACAACCCAATAACAACCTGTTGCAAAGCTCAGAAAAACACTTTCCTTGTCCCTTATGCAAAAACAAATGCATATAAGTACTTTTTCTTCCCGAGTGGCATTCGGTCATGGAATGGGTTGCCTGAACAACCAGGAAAACCAGTAACTTAACATCATTTAAAACATTAATAAAAATGCAAGACTAGACTCGGACCACGGATGAGCATAGGACGCAATAATCTTCTTTATACAAGTAGCTTCTGTAATGTATAATCTAAGATAGATAAATCAAACAAATAAAAGTAGTTGGGGTATGTAGGAAAAATTTTTAATTTTGGATTTGCTGTCGATTAAACTGCCCAAATGTTATAATTTAAAAAAACACATGAAAGTAGCCTATCACAATCTAAGATGAGATACCTAAGTCTTTAAGTGAATTGATATTTAAGGCTATGAATCTATATATATATAGTTATATAGGCCTACTAACGTAAAATCTCGATTATAAACAGCACATATATCATATATATGTATTAGCCGCAGGTATACTTCGGCAGGCAAAAAGCCTTTAAAAGCAGGTAAAAATTGAAGTTCACGTGTATAAGCAGCACTCAAACTCTGTTTGGTTTACCTCTATATGATTTGTGTATCAATATTTTTATTTTTTTAATCGTAGACTAGACCCATTAGCCATTACTATTATACAATATAAACACTAAGTGAACTTCTCTGTATTTCACAACTTTTAGTTTATCAGCTGTGCTGTACGACTGACGTGTGGAATTCATAATTTTCTTTTGTGTGTACAAAATATACATTTGAATAATAATGGCACATTATGTGTTTGAAACTATTTTGAAAAAAGAGAACTTACTGTGTTCTGTACCGGAAGTTGAAGCAGGAAATAAATAACCGGGTAACAAAAAACAAACGTATCATGGCCAGAGGGAAGCCAGAAATTTTTAGCGAATTTAGTACATATTTTTTTAGAATCTGTTGAAAAAGATATTTTTTTTTAATTCCAGGGGGGGCTTACCTGAATCATGACGTTTGGGAAACCTTGATCTACTCTTTTTGATATAAACTGATGTGTGGTCAGCAGCCAGCACAATGCCGGGCCACCTTTACTTTACCCAAACTAATGTCAGGTACCCATCATAGCTGGGTAGACTCAGGGACACCCTCCAGTCCAGGAAAAAAATCCTAGTCTTCACCTGGATTCGAACCCAGAACCTTCAGAATGCCAGTCTACTTTATATATATAGATAAATAAATATTCTATTAAAATTGTAAATTCTAGGTTATGTCGACCAGAGCTTTATGACAGGCAATATTTCACCTTGCTCTTATTAAATTTCAAGGCTCATCCATGTGTTATGTATTTTTTAAACTGCATGTCTAGAACCAAAAATAGATATTAATGCCCTACTTTGTATTTTATATAACTTTTAAAAAATAATATTTTCTTGTACAACAGGTACCCGCTCAACAATTACACTTTTGGTACGAAAGAGCCGCTGTATGAGAAGGACAGCTCCGTGCCAGCAAGATTCCAGCGGATGCGGGAGGAGTTTGACAAGATTGGCATGAGGCGCTCAGTGGAGGGTGTTTTAATTGTCTACGAGCACGGGCTCCCCCACGTCCTGCTCCTGCAGTTGGGGACGACATTTTTTAAACTGTGAGTTCACGTCTTCTTTATTTAGTCTACATAGTACGTAGTTCATTACTTGTAATAATTCCATTTGTTAAAAATAATTGTTAGCAAACGTAGTGAAATACAAGGGAAATTCATTTCTTTTGCCAACATCTTTAAATAATGAATAACAAGTGTATATATATATATATATTCTATATATCTTTGCAAAATTTTTAGTGGTTTTTTTTTTACAATATACTCTAGTTACGCCTGTACAATATAATGTTTTGTTATGACTCTGTATAAGTTCTAAGTATGTTTCTTAACAGGCCTGGAGGTGAACTGAATGCTGGAGAGGATCAAGTGGAAGGACTCAAGAGACTTTTAACTGAGGTTGGAAACTTTTTATTTCATACTCAATTTTCATGTAAAATTCAAACTGTATTTAAATGTATGATTAATTTTGAATAAGTTTTTTTTTTTAATTGCTTACTGCGATCAACTGCAAGGGTTAAGTTTTTATTGTCTATTCTCTAGCTAGAAGTGACAGTGGAAAAATAATGTTATTATTTTTTTCAATTTGTGTTCGACTGGGGAGTCGAATGTTCTGGGTTCTATCCTGGTGAAGGCTAAGATTTGTTCCCTGTACTGGAGGGTGTCCCCGAGTTTAACCAGCTCTGCTGGGTATCCCGGGTAAAGTAAAGGCGGCTGGGCATTATTCTCTAGTATGCCGTGGCCACAGAAACTGGTGAACCTTTCTTCACTGGCCTATGGTTCATTTGTTGTTTTTTTTTACTTTTTATATATTTATTATATAAATATTGTAGTGGTTCGTTGTGTTATTTTGAATACTTAACATTTGGTTCTGATTGGTATATAAGTTTATACAAATATTTTTTGTTTTGTTGACAGACCTTGGGACGTCAGGATGGTGCACCAATGGACTGGGTCATAGAAGACACAATAGGAAATTGGTGGAGACCCAACTTTGAACCTTCACAGGTTTGACATCTTTTTAATAGTTATTTTTTCTTTCTATTATAATGATTGAAAATGGTCATGCAAATGTAGCCATTGTGTTAAACTAAAGTTCCAGAAGGTAGCAAGATATCAGCTGAGGGGGAAACAAGCTTGATCTCTTAAAATTTGTTTTAAAAAAAATAAATGAAAAGAAGTTTTAATGTCATGTGTAGGTTCAATATTTCAATAAAGCATATATTTCAATAACATTTTGGCCTAATATTAAATCATTCGAATGCTCTGTATAATAAAATCAGAACATTATTCATAATAGTTTAAAAGGTCTTTTATATACTATTAATTGATGTGAAACAGTTTCTGTTCTCCTGTGTGAAACATGCCTGACCTAACACGCCTTATGTCTGAAATTCTTCTTTATTATGCTGTGGAGGAAAAGGTCCACAATTTTGGGTGATTGTAAAACTAATGCTCTGGGACCTCAGTTTGTCAGAAACAGTCGGCAGAGTTTCATTGAAGGTCTTTGGGTCCCAGTTTTTCATTGATGATTTGAAAGCTGGCACAGAGGGGTGGTGACGGAGGCTTGGTCTAGTGTGTTCCACTGTCTAATGGCTCCTGAAAAAAAAAATATTTACAATAATAAATAAGAAATGAGAATATTTTCTTGACAAGAAACAAACTTAAATTATATCAGGCGTAGACATCAAAGTAAAGTTTTTCCAAATGTACTCATGAAATTATTTGTGACCATGTGGTTAATTCAGAATTAACCGTTACAACCTTCCCCTCATCCTTGCCAATGGTGTTCCAAGTGCAACATTTCTTCTTATTTCTGGTTATATCTCATGTAATGAAATGTTTGTTATGATTAAAGTCTGCCTTCAATCTCCCATGATTGTCATTGAGTACTGAATTCTACCTAAACTTGTTTGTTAAATGAAAGATGTCCAATGTTAAACCTGCCATTGACCTAAAGAGAGACCTCTTTGTCGTTTTTTTTTTAAAAGGGGTTTGTTATTTTACAAATAGTAGTGTTTAGGTTTAGCTGCTTTAAAACTGTACTGCGTTTGTATTCTTCCAGTATCCCTATATTCCTGTATTTTACAAATTATTGTTTAGCTGTTTTAAAACTGTACTATGTTTGTATTCTTCCAGTATCCCTATATTCCTGCCCACATCACGAAACCGAAGGAACACAAGAGACTCTTCTTAGTACAGCTGCCAGAGAAAGGTAAAGATAAGTGTTGTAAGCTATGATGACACTGATCTATAATAAGATTGGATCAGGCCCGGAAACTATATTCTTGAAGCCAAAATCAATAATATTTCACTTATTTATAAAATTATATTTCTAAAACACTGACCTGCAAATACATTTCATTTGACCTAGACTTCCT
Source organism: Anisus vortex (assembly GCA_949126835.1). Lineage (NCBI taxonomy): Eukaryota > Metazoa > Mollusca > Gastropoda > Planorbidae > Anisus > Anisus vortex. The sequence continues at coordinate 12,293,998 of OX421499.1, forward strand.
TTTTATCATATAGATTTGTTCTAATTATAAGTAGTTTATTCCTTTAACTCGCTTATATGGATAAGTGAATAGTGTAGATAGTGTAATCAATTCCAGCCTCAATTTGCACATACAAATTTATTACGGCGGCGCTATCCATTCTTTTTAAAGACCAGTGCTTGTGACATTGGAAACTTGTCTAAAATAATCACACTAGCCTCTTGAAGGAACAATACTAATAATCAGATGTTTTTGCAATGAAATCAATGCAGTCCTTGGTACAATTGGGATTCAACGAAATTCGGCTACCCCTTTCTTATGATTTGAGGTGTAACATTACAATTTTGACTTTTCAAATTACATCCTTACATATGTCACTCTTTATGATCCAATAAATTTATTCTATTTAAATTGCTGAAACTGTCATCCACTGTGCCCTCTATCCAAACGTAGTAAATATATTGTTTTGTTTTTACACCTGGCATCAAAAGGAAAACAAGATCTTAAGAATCTAGAGGTAAAATTGTCCAGAATTTTAAAAGCACAACGAAGAAATTCTATGGGATTTCATATGCAGACCTGCCAACCCTTCCGATTTTCTCGGGATTATACAGATTTTTCACCCCTCATCCCGAAATTCCGTCAAAGCCCTTAAAATTCATATTTTCTGCAATTTTTTATTATTATTATTTTCCGTCATGTCTGTCGATCGTAAAAATCCGAAATAAAACAAAAATGAGCGAGCCCGGAAGTGTTTAGTTTTGTTTTTGCTACTTCCGTTATTTTTCAATATACCCTAGGCCTAGGCTAATATTTTGATACCCAAACCTGGTTGTTACTAAACGTTTTTGTGTTAAAACATGGCCGCCAAAGACCAATTACAACTTATTTTCATAAAAAAATGTAGCGATTTAAAAAAACGAATCTCTAGGCCTACCGATGCAATACCATATAAGTCTATTAAAGTATTATAAGCCATAATGGCCATACTAATGACTAATGATTACCGAATTACCGGTTATCGCATTTTTTAAAATACAATTTTGAGCGACATCAAGTAATAATATGTTCTTGGAAAGCGACACATTTTTTTAGCTCTAGGCCTACTATAATCTCTGTACTATAAATTTAAACGCATATTAGGCCTACTCTTTTACTGACTATTGAAAAACAAAATAGGAATAGGCCTACTACAATAGGCCTACTAAGGGAAAAAATATTTTTGACCAAAATAACTACGGAAAATATTTTAGTAAAAAATACATAGGCCTAGCCTATGCCTATAGTCTATAGCATTATAAGCATAGCCTATCTATCATGTTGATCACTATACAATTTTCTTGTACTAGGTTAGGTATAGACGGTATAGGAGTAGGCCATAGGCCATAAACGGTATAAATATGTAGCCTATATGTTTAGCCCTGCTACTAGCATTTTTAGAAGGCCTACTAGTACTATTTACTATTTAGGGCCTTCTACTAGACTATAGACTAACTATAGCCTATAGCATAGGCCTAGAGCCTTTGGCTTTATACAAGTATTTGCTTTTAAATTAAGCCTATTGATTTACTTTAAAGTTAATTACACAGATATTAATTAAAACTTTAAACTAATTACATTAATAACACTAATAACCAACAATAATAGTTATATTCCTTCTAATTGAGTAGGCCTATAGGTCTACACAACTTGTGCGCGCATGCACTCCCCCCCCCCCCCCCATTACACATTTTCTATCTTGGGAGGTTGGCAGGTCTGCATGTGTTGCATTAATAATATTGTTCATAAAATTGTATCTACTAAATTAGAGTTTCTGTTATTCCTCCTTGGTGCCAACCAACACCTTGTAATGTGTATTTATATGACAAGTTATACCTTGACCTTTACTGTTAGCTCCCATTCTACCCTTTTGACTTCAAGCTTTGAATGTAGTTGATTTAGTTGATTCTTTTAGTAATAGGAGATAACTTTGTATTTTACATGTACCAACTTGAGTTTCAAGATTTTTGGGGTTATGCCCCTTCAATTAAAAAAAAAATTTTTACTTGTTTTTTTTTTTTACATGTAATGAATTCCATTTTTTAAACATTTTTTGTTTATAAAAGTTTTTATAATTCTGTGTTTGTTCGTTTATCTTAAGCTTTGTTTGCTGTACCAAGAAACTACAAACTTGTAGCGGCCCCACTGTTTGAACTGTATGACAATGCAGCGGGTTATGGACCAATCATTTCAAGTCTACCCCAAGCTTTAGCAAGGTCAGAGAAAAATTCATCACGGTTACATCTCTCTGTTAAATCATCACTGTTACATCATCACTGTAACATCTCTCTGTCACATCTCACTGTAACATCTCTCTGTTACATCTCTCTGTTAAATCATCACTGTTACATCATCACTGTAACATCTCTATGTTACATCTCTGTTACATCTCTCTGTTACATCTCTCTGTTAAATCATCACTGTTACATCATCACTGTAACATCTCTCTGTTACATCTCTGTTACATCTCTCTGTTACATCTCTGTTACATCTCTCTGTTACATCTCTCTGTTACATCTCTGTTACATCTCTCTGTTACATCTCTCTGTTACATCTCTCTGTTACATCTCTCTGTTACATCTCTCTGTTACATCTCTCTGTTACATCTCTCTGTTAAATCATCACTGTAACATCTCTCTGTTACATCTCTGTTACATCTCTGTTACATCTCTCTGTTACATCTCTCTGTTACATCTCTCTGTTACATCTGTCTGTTACATCTCTCTGTTAAATCATCACTGTTACATCATCACTGTAACATCTCTATGTTACATCTCTCTGTTACATCTCTCTGTTACATCCCTCTGTTACATCTCTCTGTTACATCTCACTGTTACATCATCACTGTAACATCTCTTTGTAACATCATCACTGTAACATCTCTCTGTTACATCATCACTGTTACATCATCACTGTAACATCTTTCTGTAACATCTCTTTGTAACATCATCACTGTAACATCTTTCTGTTACATCATCACTGTAACATCATCACTGTTACATCATCACTGTAACATCATCTCTCTGTAACATCATCACTGTTACATCTCTCTGTTACATCATCACTGTTACATCTCTCTGTTACATCATCACTGTAACATCATCACTGTAACATCATCACTGTTACATCTCTCTGTTACATCATCACTGTAACATCATCACTGTTACATCTCTCTGTTACATCATCACTGTAACATCATCACTGTTACATCTCTTTGTAACATCATCACTGTAACATCTCTCTGTAACATCATCACTGTTACATCTCTCTGTAACATCATCACTGTAACATCTATCTGTTACATCATTATTATTACATCTGTTACCGTCTTTTATTGTTGTTGTTGCACAAAGTACACCAGTACATTAGTGGAGATGAACATACTTCATAGCGGCTGAAAATTGCAGGACTTAAAAAGGACAATTTTTCTGAAGATACACAAAATATTTAAAATAATAAAAATAATTTTGATAAAAACTTATAATAATAAAGACTTATAAAATCTAATTTGATTAGTCCAATAGCAAAAGTGCTATGTAAATAGAAAGTGTGTTTACAGAGATTGATTTTGTATTAAAGAATTCAGCTTGCCAACAGTTTAAAAGTCACCAATCAATTTCTTGTAGCCATTTCTTGTCATTTTTTTTGTTGTGGATTCTCCGCATGCCATTAAAAATTGCTCTGCACTCTCAAGTGTGGCATGTGTGCCATAATCTGCTGACCCCTGTATTAGAGTATTTTGATCATTTTAAAGGTTGATATAAAGATCAGTATATAAATAAACAAATATTCATTTATTTTTCAAAGGGACCTAGCACGTTTTGAACTGCATTACTCATTTAGTTGACTACAAAGTAAAAAAAAATTAATTTCTATTAATGTCCATATGGTTTTGAAATGTTAGGGAAAATTAACCATATTTTTTATTTGGGAAAACTGATCAAGGTTTTGGAAAGTTTGTGGGTGCTTTTAAAATAGACAATGAAATGTGACATTTGTAATACCGGTATTCAAAAGGTTAAGTAATTTAGTCTCAACATGTTTTTTTAAATAATTATTTTATGGCTAGGTTATCAAAAATAGCCATAAAAAAAATAATTTGACAACCTATTTACACTACCAGATATATATAAATAATTCACAAGTGCCAGTATAAACTGTTTGGGAATAAAAATGATAAGATGAGTATCTCTTATAGTGCTTCTATCCATGCTATTAAATTAGCATGCTCAGTGTGCTCTTGGTGTGAATTGAAGTGGCAGATGTATTGGAGAATTTAAAAATTGTTTTTGAGTAATTTTAGGCTTTTGGTACTTGTGTGCTTATTGTCTAGGTTTCTGAGTACGTTTTTTACATGAATCTCCTGGCACACACTGACAAGTTGTATTGTTTTTTTACACCTGGCAACCCTTTTCAGATTTATCAGAGCTTTGCAAATTTTAAACTCTCATTCCGACAAGACCCATGAATGTACAACTTTTCTTTTAACATGTATTTACAAATCCTAAACTGGAAATCAAAGAAGCTGGAAGTGTAATGTTTGAATGAATCCCCTTTCATTTTGTTAATTGGCAATACTTCTCTTCACTTCCATCGTTACATTACTCTGTTTGTTAAAGGTTAAAATTTGTTCAATCTTATATAGGATTTTCTTTTTTTGCCAAAATGGCAGATATTGTGTCCAAAAATTTTGCCACTTAACTTTTTTTTTTCATGCATGGTATACTTTTGTATTACAAATGAAAAGATCACAACTAATTGATTTTGATAAAGTGAAGCAATTTTTAAAATCAGCTGCAGAAATAAAACACTGACTAAAATATATTCTTACACCAGTGCATTGTAGCTGTTTCATTAAATGTGGAAACCTGAATAATTACGCACGCTTCCTACTGATTGTCTATTATTCATGGAATTCATTCGGACGTTTGGAGTTGTAGGTGTATGCACTTAAATATTGTACATCCACAAAGGCCAGATTTTTTTCAGAAATGTTATAGTGCGGAAGCGAATTTGGCTGGCGTAACGAGGATCCTGGGTTCGAATCCTGGTGCAGGTTAGGATTTTTTCCCAGGACTGGATGGTGTCCCTGAGTCTACTTACCCAGCTCTGATGGGTACTTGACCTTAGTTGGGGTAAAAGTAAAGGCGGCTGTGCATAGTGCTGGCCACACAATCACCTAGTATGCAGTGGCCACAAAAACTGGTCAACGCTGCTTCGCCGGACCTACGGATCAATTTGGTCCGCCGGGCACCTTATAGTCCTAAATGACTTCTAAACGTACCTAAATTTTTTTCACTGTATCCATTCAAAGATATATAAATTAGAAGAATTATTATACAATTTTTATTATTCTTTTATATTTGTTTAAACTTTTTTATCTGGTTGAATTGTTCCTTGTAAAATGGGTGGTCTGTCCCTTTATTTACTTTGTAGGGGAGAGGGGGGCACGTTGATACACATTTTACATTTTTGTGCATTAATTGCAAACCATTATATTTAGAGTGGATATAAATACTTTTATTTGTTCCCCTAGGTATCCTGCATCTTTTTATCTACAAATTGTATTCATTTGAACATATTTAAAATAAATATAGCTCTAAAAGCAATGCAAAATAATTTGTATCAAATTGCCCCGTGCAGGGGCAAGATGATACACATTATGGGGCAAGCTGATACATTGAATAAGATTTAATAATTACACTAATACAGTGACAATTTAACAAAGTAAACAACCCATTCTATTATTTTATTGTTTATTTTATTATTTAGAACAATTTTGGTCAATAAAACTTCTATCGTATCCCCATGTTGGGACTTTCTTTTACATCTTTGCACCATCTGAAATTACAAACAATTAAAAATATTAATATCCCTGGCAATTTAATACAGTTAAACTAAATTTTAAAATCGCAATAAGCGTAAAATAATATGATAAATAATAGTTTAATAGTAATGTATTTAATTAAACCTTTTTATTAGATTCCTGTATAAGGCCTAAGCATTAAACTTAAACCCCTAGGCTAGTTCTAATAAATAGGAATAACACTAGCTAGACATTATATAAATTAAAGCAAAAATAAATGAAAATGATTTAAATGTAAGCTAAACTCAATGAACCTAACACTCTAATTAAATATAAATGCATTTTTGTAAAAGATAAATATTATTCTATGTTTAAATGCTTTTCCAAAGGGGTAAATAGGTAACCGGATATAGTATCAATGTGCCCCGAAACGGCTGTATCAACTTGCCCCACTACACCACATTGCATTAATTCGACTACATTAAAAACAAAACGCAAAAAAACATAATCGTAATTTAAATAAAAATATTCAGGAATCCACATTTAACCTAAATAAAAATATGATAAAATAAAAGTATTACCGTGTCTGTGAAATCTCTTACGTAATAGTAAGTCAATATTTTTCAAAAGTCGCTCAAATTTCAATTTTCCTCACAGTATTATAATTTTGATATGAGCGAAGCCATTTTTATATCGAAAGTAGGGGAAGTAGAAAGCTATTTCCCGTACTAACTCTTCTGCGCATACGTAGTATAATAGCTGTAAAAAAACAATTTGTATCAACCTGCCCCTGTATCAACCTGCCCCCCTCTCCCCTATATATTGTAGAAACTAGCTGTTGTACTATCTGAGTAGGAGTCTTTGTTTGGTCCACTTACATGAACCTCCTCTTTTGTGTGTGGTGGTGGGTGTGGGGAGGGGCGCTCACATTTTTACCCCCCCCCCCTACATGAAAGACTAGGAACAATCAACAATTTTTCTTTGTTTTTTTGCTTTTGCTGGCCGCTTCGCGTGACTGGGTAGGCTGGAACCCTCGTGGACAATAAGCCGCCCCTCCCACCCACAGCACCGTCTTCTTTGTTTCCCCCTCTGCCAGAATTGTGCTCCCCCCCCCCCCCCCCCCCCCGGAACCGAAGGGGAGGATGGGGGGATTTTGGAGCTTAATCATCATCATCCTCCCCTGACTTTGTTTAGGAAGTCCCTCTCATTATGGGGAAGAAATAAAAAAGAATCAGTTGAGCTGAGTTCCGAAATCCCGTATTTGTGATGGTAGTCCCGATTGTTTCACTAAAACTACTACTCTCTCTCTCATCATAGTGTAAGCGTTTTTTTCTCTTTGGTTTCCAAGGGTGTAACTGAAACTATTTGACTGGTAACTGTTAGCATTTGTTTGTACAGTGACACTATGGTTTGCATTCACTTGTTAAAAAACTGACGACGTCATTGCTTTGAACCTTTTTATAAGATGGGGGTCTGCGCGTCTGGTCCGCGGCTTTCTGGGCTTGATTGTTCGTGCTGCACACCTTACTAAATCACTGATCTATATAATATAAACATGGATGGGCTGACCTTTGACCCCCCGCGAAGCCCAGAACCATAATAATCCACCGAGACACAGTCACTTACCTATAAAACTTTTTTAAGCTAGTTGACTTCACTAGAATAAAAGACTATGACTATAATAAGATGGACCGCTTGCTTTAATATTTCTGCTATTTAATGACTGTAATGACTTCTTTTCGGAATTCCCGATTCCCTTTTGTGCTGTACACTTCCGTTTTATTTAATCGCTATGATTTTCTCAATGAAAAATATAAAAAAATTGGCAAGCTATATACGTCGGAAAGATTTAGGCAAACGTGGGAGCATAGAAGTCATTTAAGACAACATTAAAAAATAGAGCCAGCGGTCCATGTTATTGTATTCTTTGCCAGAATCATAGTTTGATTATTTTTTTTTTAAATACTTTCTTTGCTTAACTCCGGTAGTGAGAAACAAAATATTGCCATGAAAGCAATACAATGTTTGAAATAGCTGTACTGTAAACACCAAACTGTCCTTGTCATCTTGTTAGTTTATCTTTCCCCCCCCCCCCCCCACATGCAGTCAGCACTCCTTGTAAAAAGGTAAAAAGTAATCCCTATCGGACCAAATTGAGCTGGTGAAACAGCGTTCACCGGTTTCTTTGGTCACGGAATTCTTCTTAGGGATTGCGTGGCTAGCACAATGCCCGCCTTTACTTTACTTTACACCCCATCCCAGCCAATGTCAGTTGCCCATCGAACCCGAGAACAGATCCCTTGCCTTCACCAGTTTCTATGGACACGGCATTCTTATGGATTGTGTGGCCAACACAATGCCCAGCCGCCTCTAATATCACGGACAGCCTACGAGTCCAGGGTAAAAAAAAATCCTAGCCTTCACCAGGATTCGAACCCAGGACTTTAGGAACGCCAGTCGAGTGTATGTAATCACCGCCAATCCATGTCACTGTAGGTCAGTGGATGGAATCCTGACGTCATTCTTTGAGTTACAAACTTTAAATATAGAAGGCGACCTTGGATTTTCAAGACTTGGTGCCAACTATTGGAGTAAAACTTGTTCCTTAGTTCAGTCCAAGAAGAAAAACGTCATCCCTTCTTTGTTTCGACCAGAGAGAATCATGACTAGTGATGATGCGATCATCTGACGCCCCTGCTTCGCCCCCACCCTACCTCCTCCCCGGTCCCCAAAATTTGAAACAAAAGACGCCCGACTTAAACATTTCTTCTTTTTTTTTTAATCCAGCCTTTCGTGTGTTTTTAGTTTGGGGAGTGAGGAGGAGGGAGGGAACTCTCACTTCTTATTCCACCCCTCACTCCATCCCCCTGCGACATTTTTTTTTTTGTGTTCCCCCTCGGGAGCTATTTCCTTCTCATCTTTTAATTCTTTTTTTTTTTTTTTTTTGCAATCATTTTTTGTCTCTGTTGAGATAAAAGTGTGAGTGGAAAAACAAAAAAACTTGTCCTCGACTGTGACGGTCGATGTCGTCATAAGACTTGCTCTGTGGGTTTGTGTGTGCACCAGGAAGGGAAAGAATGAACTTCTAAATGTGTGTGTGTGTGGGGGGTGATAGGGTATTCGTTGTTGTTTTGTACCCTCCTCCTTTTTTATCTCTCCTTCTCTCTCTCTCTCTCTCCTTCCCTTCCTACTCCTCCCTACACTTCCTCTCAATTAGTGGACAGCGGGGGCCCTATCCCCTTCCCACCCCGGGTCTTCCTCCCTGTGTCTAAGACAAAGTGCTAAAGGGGAGCGAGTGAACTAGACAGAGGGTGGGGGCCGGGGTGGGGGATTACTCATAGCGTCTGACCCACTGACTCATACTTGGTTTGTTTTGTCTAAGGAAAGCCACTGTGTGGGGGTTTGACCAACAGGACCACTCAGGCCGCCCCCCCCTCTTCCCTTTCTCTCGTCCCCAGTCTTTGTTTTTCTTCTTTTGTCTTTGTGTGGGTGAGGAGGGCGTGGAATGGGGAGGGGGTGATGGGGCGTAAACTCTTCAGTCAATGATTTATACTTTAAAAAAATATCTAAATTAATTTCTTCATTGATCAACTTTTCCGGGACAGTTTTACAGTGTTGGTAAGTAAAGTATCCCGTCGGACCAAACTGATCTTAGGGCTGGTGAAGCAGCGTTCACTAGTTTCTGTGGCCACGGCATACTAAGGGTTGTGTGGCCAGCACAATGTCCAGCCGCCTTTACTTTACCCCAACAAGTGCCAGGTACCCATCAGAGCTGGGTAGACTCAGAGACACCCTCAAGCCTCCACCAGATTCGAACCCGGAACCTTCGGTGATCCGGATTTTATTTTAATATTTCATCAGTTACTTCTATTGATATTGATAACGAGTAGAGTGGCTAATTAAATATAAAATATCATGTGTGTGTATGTGGATTCCGATTCCAAGTGTCCCCCCTAGCTGAGTGGTTAGCGTCCCCAACTGCCATCTGGGTCACCTGGGTTTTTTCCAGACTGAGAACATCTGTGTTCCTTTTCTTTAATAGCAATATAGGTTGGCTACTTTTTTTTACATTTCCATTAATAGTACTTTTTTTTATAAAGATTGTAAAGAATTTCAGGACTTAGAGCTTTCCTAAATTGTTAGGAAGAAAAATGTATAAATTATACTTGAGACATGCGGGCGACGTGTGTTCGACTCTCAGCCAAGTACAGTCCTAATTTTTTTTTATAAAAAAGACATGCCTAATTATTAACCCGCTTACAATATTTATTTTAAGTCACGTCCGTAAATTTTTCCAGTATATAGATCTATAATAATTCAGTATATACATATTTTTTTTCAATATTATCTTAATTATTAAAGCTTTCTGTTCATTGTTGCTATAGGTAGAATATTGGCCTATGTATTTTTTCCCTCGTCAATACCGGGCAATTTAGTTTGTAGTTTAATCAAAAAATAGAATCGAGCGTTTTATTCTTTATGCCGATTTCCTTTCTTTTACTTAACTCTTTCTTCGTTCGTATTTATTTGATTGGGAATGGGCCCCTCCGTGTGTTGCCCTAGGAGGGGAGGGGGGGCTGGGGTCGAGAGGGTTAAAGATCCTTTGTCGAGGTCGGCACCAATTGGTTACTTACAGATGTAATCAGATTTAACAATACCTTCAAGCGGGAGAGTCAGTTGTTGTGTTTTTTGCGCGCGCACGACCTGGAGACCGTGAGAAAGGCTTCGCGCGACGAGCTACATGCACAAGGTAGGTGGGGAGGGAGGGGGAGCGGGGCGTGGTAGGGAGGGGTGAGCCGAGGGCGCTTACCCAATATCTTACACTATTTGGGTACGTCGCCTCCTTGGTGACGGTGATGAGTGTGTGTGTATGAAGGCAACAGCGGTGAGAATTATGTTTGGCTCGGACCCCACAGGTATGGAGGGGGAGGGGGGCGCACCTTTTCAGCTGGCACGCGCCACACCTGTTGAGCTCGTTTCTGATTGGCTGCCTTCCCTTAGACAGGTGAGCCCTCTCTCTCTCTTTCTCTCTTATCTCTCGGCGGTGTGTGGATGGTGGTGGGAGGGGGAAGGTAAGGGACGACGACGGTTGGGTTTGAGGGTCATGTGACACACGGGGCGCGTGCAGGACACGCGCGACCGCAACTGTTAACAAAAGGTTGTTGTTTAACTGGAAAGTTGCTGAGAAAGCTTCTCTAATACCCCCCCCCCGCCCCCTCCCCTCCCCCCTACTCCCTTTGAAGTGTATAGTACATTATGTAGTAGCCTGGGCTTGTTTTCACCTAGTCATTAAACTGAATACATTGGGCAGATTTCTCCCTCGCTCCCACCAGTCCCCCCGCTCCTAGCTCGTAATATTAGATTTAAGTATAAGGCAGCTGCTTGTGATAGTGCTACTTGTGGGTGATAGGTGGGGTGGATCGAGAGGGTGTTTTCTGTCATTACACCATGGGGGAGGGGGGGGACTATATCCCTGTAATCTCTTCTGAAATGCGATACTTTTATATACAGGTTGTTATAATGCCTTTACACGTTTGGCCTTCTGACCTCTTGATCTTTATAGTATCGTATTGTGTTCTACAGTTCTATCCAACAATGAACAATATTTATTTGCCACTTAGTACATAGGTACAATAAAGGCATAGTCAAAAACATAAGAAAATTATAGCATTTGTGAATAATAAACTGAACAATAATAGTAATACCAATATTAGTAATAAAAAAATTATTAATTAAAGGTATCCTAAAAGAAAATTCAGGGGGGATAATTTAGTTTATAATACGATTTTTTGGGGGGAAAAAAACAAAGAAAAAAACAACTTAATTTACTAACATAGACATACAGGTACATCACTTTCATTAGACCTGCACAGCATTAACATAGTGAGAACGAACATTTAAGAAATCATTCACAATTTTTCTTGCGGCTTAGTATTAATAGTATATTACATTACTTCCACGACTATCTCTCATTAACATAGTGACAAACCAACATGTTAAAATACTTAAACGTTTCTAACCTTTTTTTCATTTTTTAAAAGCAGATACTAATATTTTTGAAAATATGCTTAGTTTTTTAAGTTCTTTTAGAGAACTAGAATTAAGCAGTTCCGACATTTTTTCTACATTAGGTCTGTTATAGTAATATTTTTTAGATACATTTTTCGTTGGGCATTGTTCACATTGGAGTAAATAGTGAAATCCATCTCCTATATCTTTTAAGCAAAGGGGACATAATCTTAAATTATAATCTATAGAGCGTTCGCAATGGGCGTGGCTTAGGTTTTTAGTGACGTATTTGTGTAAATAGAAGCCACTATTGGTGTACAAAAATGGTGAAGTACTTCTTTATCATGCAAAATTCACATCTGAATATTGGCTATCCTACTAAAAAATAAGGAGGTAAATAGTAGTACTGTAGATTAATTGATTAATGTGATTAGGCTAGGGCCGGCTAGACCTATTTACACTTTCAATTTCACTTTTTAGGCCTACACTTTTAATGTTTCGTAGACTCGGTTTCGTAGGCTAATGGCTAAGTAGGGCAGCTACGATTTCAAGTGATAGATATTGTTGGTGAATAGGCTATCTAGTCAAGTCACTACTAGGCTCACGTCGTCTATGATAATAATAAAATAGCCTATTTTATTTAACAGACATAATACAGCTTAAATCTTAATAAGACTTACTTAAAACACAACACATCATTTAAAAAAATGCTCGAGCCTATATGAAACTTTATTAATACAGCGGCCATTGTTACTTGTACACCATTACTCAAAGTAAACAAAAATCACGTGCTTTTTGTCACGTGATTGCAAACGCCCTATTCTGGAGTGGCGACCCAGTTCAACAGGGACATTTTTATTACTTGTTCGTATTTTTAGTATATAGATAGCTTCTTCCAGATGTAATTTATTTAAAAAGGGTGGAATATTTTCCTAGTCAGATTTATATTTTAGAGCGCTATATAATTTACCTTTATAGGGCGTTTGCAATCACGTGACAAAAAGCACGTGATTTTTGTTTTGGGGGGGGGGCACTTTCCGGGATAACACATCTACTTCTATGTCACACGGCATATTTATATACAAATAAATCAATCTACTGACTTTGCACAGTTTGCTAAAAGATGTTCTAGAACTATTTAAAGAGAATTTATTTCTATTAATATGTACTGTTTGGGGAAAACGGGGGGGGGGGGGGGTCGTTTTGGCACCTGGTGGGGTTTTGTATGATTCCTTTGTAAACAATGAAATATTTTCCGGGGAGGAGGACCTGTTTAGAAGTTGTATAGGGACGGACCCTGATGACAATCGCTTCGTTTAGAATATTTGGGGGAAACTGAGGGGTGGGTTGGGGGCGTTGAGTCGCACGCGCGCGCACCTGTCTTGTAATGGGGGCAGTTGGCGGAGTCCTGTAACATGCCTCCACGCGCTCACCAACAGACGAGTTTGTGTGCTCCATGTGTCTGGAGGGGAGGGAGGGGGATACAGTTCATAACCGACCTGGGTGCCCCGGTAACAAAGACATTGTTAGAACCGACCACGAAACCCCCCCATAGAGGGGAGAGGGGTGGTTGGGTCCCCCCTGTGTGGCGACTCAAGGGGGAGGAATAAGCTCATTACGATTGAAGGCCTTTTGTTACAACTCGTCAAACGCTGTGTCTTTCTGCCCCGTCTGATATAAGAGTATTTGTGTGTATGTGTCGGGTAAAGGGCAAGGTTGGACGTTACGTGGATGTCATACCCCTGGATTGTATCTGACCCTGTCATATTAGTCTAAAGTGTAAAGGTGGTTTATTTTTATTTTTAAAATTGAACTCCATAGAGATTGTCTGTTGGAAACATTACTTTCAGTAATTAAATACTTTGGTTAATTATTAAGTATTCCCCCAACCACCCCTTTTTCTCTGGTGGTGTGTCTGGATTATAATATAGCAAGAACAAATACATAATATATAAGTAGTCTTACTTCCAGAGTGGCATCCGGGGCATGGAATGGGTTGCCTGAACAAAACCCAGGAAAAGCCAGAAACGTTAGCATCATTTAAAACATTAATAAATAATTAAAAAAATTAATAAAATGCAATACTAGACTCGGACCATGGATGAGCGTGGGGACGCAATAATCTTCTTTATAGAAAAGGTAATGTATAAGATTAGAATTAATGAATTCATACGAATTGGTAACACACGCAACACTCTATGGCACTGACACGTGTAGATTAATGAAGCTACTTCAGAGAAAAGGGAATACTTCTCCCCGCCGGTGGTCAATCTTGTATTTAGAGAGTTGACTGAAGCGAATGTGTCAACTTGTACTATTGGGGTATCTCGAGAAGAAGCTTTATGTTATGAAGAAGAAAAAAAAGATAATTATCCTATTTTTGTCCACTTTCCACCTTCTCTTGGGGGATGGCACCGCCTCCCCCACCCACCCCCAGTCCATCCCACCCCATTGTTCATTAACGTGACGTGCTTGATTTACTAAAATAAAAATCTCCTGGCTGCCGTCCACTGTGGTGATATTTGGTATGCTGCCATGGTATATGGACAGGTGTGAGCGCTATTCAAACTGTAGTCCCTTCCATTGTTTGTGTTGTAGTGGTGAAAGAGGGATAAAGGGGTGGGTGGGGTGTGTGTTCAGAAGGGCCAAGGGAGGGAGGGTGGGGGGGGGGAGAGATCTATTGCGTCACTTGTCGTCCGCTGTCGTTAACAATATCGGACGGGGCTTATGTCATCGGGCTCGCTGACCTCTCGTGTAGATGACTCTTTTTTTTCTTTTGTATAATCGCGTGTCATCCTTTCGGCCGCTGTCCCGTCCAGTCCCTCCCTCCCTCTCTCCCCTTTCATTACTTTACAACAATCTCTCTCTCTCTCCTTTTTTTTAGTATGCCGTGGCCACGGAAACTGGTGCACGCTGCTTCACCGGCTCTACGGAACAATATGGTCAGACGGGGATGACTTTACTTACTTACTTAATATCTATCTACATTTTCACATCAAATCTACCAATATGAATCGGTCCATGAATTTGTGTGTTAAGTTGGTGAAAAAGTTCGATAATAATTGAGTAAAATAGATTTTACAGTACGAAACCCTGACAATGAAATTTGTTTGACAATTCAGAGGGTTTCAAAATTTCGTTTTTTTCTGTAGTGATCTAACAACACTTTTTATTGTTTTAAAATATCATGTATATGAATGGACAGTCTTTGTATATGAATGGACAGTCTTTGTATATGAATGGACAGTCTTTGTATATGAATGGACAGTCTTTGTATATGAATGGACAGTCTTTGTATATGAATGGACAGTCTTTGTATATGAATGGACAGTCTTTGTATATGAATGGACAGTCTTTGTATATGAATGGACAGTCTTTGTATATGAATGGACAGTCTTTGTATATGAATGGACAGTCTTTGTATATGAATGGACAGTCTTTGTATATGAATGGACAGTCTTTGTATATGAATGGACAGTCTTTGTATATGAATGGACAGTCTTTGTATATGAATGGACAGTCTTTGTATATGAATGGACAGTCTTTGTATATGAATGGACAGTCTTTGTATATGAATGGACAGTCTTTGTATATGAATGGACAGTCTTTGTATATGAATGGACAGTCTTTGTATATGAATGGACAGTCTTTGTATATGAATGGACAGTCTTTGCAACTTTCTTGGTTTTTAATTTATTTTCAAACTTAGAATTCCGCGAAAACGGCGCTTAAAATGATAACTGTCTACATTTGTTTTTGTTCCACGCGCGTTCGTTTTTTTTTTTATGTCTGTTTGAAAAAGTTGCCGTGGGGCGGGCGAGGGAGAAAGGGACGAGCGCTGTTGTGTGTCGGGGGGTACAGGTGGTCTTACATAAAGCGTGCCAGCCTCCCCCCCCCCAACCACCACCAAAAAGGGCCCTGTTTGAGCGTGAGTACAAGTCTGCAGCTGCTGCTATTACCAGCGTCGCTGGATTTTCTTTTTCTTCATGGCGTTTCAAGCTGCTCATGAATATGAAGTGATCCTTTTTTCTCTTTTCTTCTTCATGATTAGTTTTAAAAAGAAAAGGAATGAAAGAATATAGTACAGTGTTTCAATAAAAACATAATAGGAGAGAGAGAAAGAGAGAGAGAGAGAAAGAGAGAGAGAGGTGGTGACGATTTGCCCGCTTTTCAGCTCACTCCAACTTGTTATTTTATTTGGGGAGAAAGAAAACGGTTTGAGTCTCCAGTTTAGCTTTCCCACAATATTGCATGCATGGAGGGGGGACTCACCGAGACTCCTGCCTCTTTCTTTGATAGATATATTAGAGGCTGTTAGGACAGGTGTCATGTGACTTAATGAGGCCTTTTCATTGGTTGCATTTAGTGCTTAAAGATTTAGTGTTCGTTTTCTTTTTTTTTTTGCAGTTTTTTTAAACCCCTGACCTTGGTTTGTTCACGCGCGTTCCACACCCCCCACCCTCCCCCTTCCCCCAATTCTTCCCTTTTCCTCTTCATCGTATGAAAACGTTCCTACTGTTGTATGAGAAATGAAAGAGTTACAACAGCAACATGAAAACACATCAATAAACTAGAGTTGGGTCGTAGAAACAAAGACATGTGGGTGAATTGTGTGTGTGTTTACGAACTGTCCTACAATTAGCGCTCCCGCCCCACCTGCCCCGCAAGCCTGTAGGTGTGATAGTAATGTACCACGGAAATAATAATAATTGGTCATTTGTATAAAATTGTATAGCGCTTCTATCCATGCTATTAAGTTTAGCATGCTCAGTTGCGCTCTTGGTGTGAATTGTATTGGCAGATGTCTTAGAAACTGTAAGGCAGCCTACCGAATTATTGACACTGTACTTATTGCTAAGCAGCGTTCACCAATATACGGGTGCCCGAGTCTAACCAGCTCTGATTGGGCATCCGACATTAGTGGGGGGAAGGGGGGGGGTAAAATAAAGGCAGCTTGGCATTGTGCTGTCCACAGATCCCCTATTATGCCGTGGCCACGGCTACTGATGTACGCTGCTTCACCGGCCATATGATCAATTTGGTCCGACGGCTACTTTACCTACTGGGTAACAATTACGTAAGATCTATTGTTTTTGGCCTCTTACACCACGCCTGATTTAGTTAACTGACGCTACGCCTGATCACATTAAACTACGTCATTCCTGACTGTGTTTACAAGCGTCTGCTCTGGTTACTATTTATTGTCTCCCATACATCTTGGCAAGAAAGGGGCGTCACTCGTTTCCGGTCGTGAGAAAGCTAAATTTATGTTTTTGTTTTCGGGTGCAAAATTATTTAGTTGTTGATTGGCGTTGGGTAACTTGACCTTGTGTGTGTTGATGATAATTCTTTCTTTCTTTCGCTATTTCTGTCTCTCTCTCTCTCTCTCTCTCTCTCTCTCTCTCTCTCTCTCTCTCTCTCTCTCTCTCTCTCTCTCTCTCTCTCTCTCTCTCTCTCTCTCTAGGTGCCGTTGTGATTCCGGGGACAAAGAAAAGCACCGAGAATAAAGAATGAGCGCTGTGGTGCTCACCCCTTCCCCCACCCTTTCCTCTAAACACGAGGAAGTCTTCATGCTCCAAGACCATTCACAGCAATTGCCAACTCGTGATTGGTTCAAAAGGGTTATTTTGGGGGAGTTTGGAGATAAAGAACAAAAGGCTGTTGGGGCGAGAGAGAGAGAGGGGGGGGGGTTGGTGGGGGTGAATTTGAGAGAAACATTTGGCGATGGGTCTGCTCTTTAATTGAAATCACGAAATGATTTGTGCTCCCCCCCCTCCCCCCCCCCCCCCCCCAACTTTCCGATCCCATTGTTTTTTCCATTTTCCCATGGTCCTTCTTGTTTTCTTGTCGTGTTACCATGGATACAGTGTGACACACACACACGTCGCCATGTATTGTCTTACTGCTAGTTGCTGGAGTTTAATCCTGGGGTTTTGATCATCAACAGTTCTCTAACACTTCATGTACTCTACTTACTATTTACTTTGACATGTCAGTACAATTCAAAGTGACATCAAAAGATTTATTTAGATTTGATAACCTCCCACTGACTCACATAATATATACATCTGAAAGTTGTACCGTGAGTTTTTGTTTATGTTTCTTATTTACATTTGTATGACTGATTCCGTTTTGGTCAGGACCAAATTGATCCATAGGGCAGGTGAAGCAGCGTTTGCCAGTTTCTGTGGCCACGGCGTACATGGGGATTGTGTAGCCAGCACAAATGCCCAGCCGGCTAAACTTTACTCCAACTTAAGTCATGTGCCCGTCAGAGCATGGGTAGACTCAGTGGCAGCATCCTCCAGACCCGGGAACAAATACTATAGCATTCACCAGGACTCGAACCCAGGATTAGGACTTCCGGTG